>CM034152.1:180977429-181137355 GCA_019776745.2 Taxus chinensis | reverse complement strand
AATGGGTTTCAACTTGGTCCTAAGGAAAACACTTTATTTTTGAGGGACAAATCACAAAAACATAATAGATTATTACACACTAAGACTATGCAGAAACACCAATTTGTAGCAAGGTAAGCTTAATAATTCAGGTAATAAAATTCACAAGTGTTAATAAAATAATACACAACACTGCAAATAATTGGAAAGACAACAACTGGGTCTTATTCAAGGGAAAATCTGGCCAATGGCTTCAGCTCTCAGTACAAAAGTCCTCTTGTCAAAAAATAATTCTCCTTGTGTTTTGCCAATGCACGCAATATATAGATTAATTATTCACCCAACCCCCTAAAAATATACTAAGTCTAACTATACTTGCATGATATTAATAGCCCTTAAATTGATTTTAATAATAAAGGGACTAAAAATAACAATGCAAGATTAATACAATGTGAAATAACCTTATTTCTCCAAAAGTAATCTAAGTCAAAATGATTTGACTACTGCATGAATAGTACAGTCTCAATTTGGAGAAAATAAGGTATTTTGGATGAATAAAAATTGTTATTCTTAGCCTTTTCTTCAGCTACAAGTAATCCCTAGGTGCATGCAAAACATCTTCTTTGTCTTTATCCTGATGTGACATGCATAATTTAGTCTTTTCTGGGAAATGCCACCTATGCACATGCAAAAGCAAATATCCTCATTTTTGCAAATAATAAGGTATTTTTTCAAAAATTAAGGTAATCATCCTTCTGTCTTATTTGCACGAGTCTAATCCATCCAATTTTGGATTATATGTAAAAGCTAATCATACCCCCTTTCATCATGAGTCTCCTTTGACTTACATCAACATGAACTATGGTTTTTGAACATTGGCTACATAATTAAGAATAATTCCCCTTTGTATGATGGCATATACATTTGTTTGAATAATCATCGAGCCCCTTTTGAAAAACACATCGTTAGGAAAATGGTTGTGGCATAATCATTCGACATTTTGAATATTTCCATAGACTATAGTCAATGCATAATAATTAAAATGGGAGCCAATCCCCTCTCTATGATGACTTTCCCCTTCGTAAAGTCAGTGAAATTTTTACTTAACCTGGATGAGTTAAGGTTTAACTGTTTGCATGCCATGTGTATACTTTTCTAACTCAGGTTGAGTTAGACTTGACTCAGGTCAATCAAATGTGTCAAACATTCGAAACCTAATTCCTTGGTCATTTTGTGAGCTTGTTTAGGCTGGTGAAGCCCTAATAGAATTTTCATTTGACCACCGTTTTCAAGATATCAAGCTCATTCTGGCTCATTTAGAGGCACTGTGCATACCTTTTTGGATTCTTTGATTCATACCGTTATTTGGAGCTTCACTGTGAGGTGTTCACAGATACATCCGCCATTGTTTGAGCATTTCAAGCTCTCTGGTTTTGGTTCTATGCAGGCATAATTTGCATTCTCTTGCTTAGAATGTTTCTTTTTGAGTTCTTTATTAAGATTCTTTAACAGGGATAATTTTAGTGGTGAATATTCGTAATATGGCGAAAATTTCATTTTATGAAAATTTGAAAAGGTGAATTATTCGGAGTGGGTCGGTGTCCTGTTTGCCTAAAATATATAGTATATTTTTTCTGGGGGGTCGGCTTCACCTTCATTTGAAAACATCTCCTATAAAAACCTAGCTGATTCGCCGGGTAGTATACCTCAAGTAGCTTAACAAATTACCAATACTGTGAAATTTTAACTCGCATACCCTTAAGCACCAGAGATTCAGATTACTGTTAGCCTGTGATTGTTGATGCGCGACTATAACTATACTGACGCGTGATAGAGGAAGTGTTGACGTGCGACAGAGGAAGTGTTGATGCGCGACATGGGCAGTGGTGACGCGTGACATGGGCAGTGGTGACGTGTGACATGGGCAGTGGTGACGCGCGACATGGGCAGTGGTGATGCGCGACAGAGGAGGTATTGACACGCGACATGGGAAATGGTGACGCGTGACATGGGCAGTGGTGACGCGTGATAGAGGAGGTGTTGACGTGAGACAAGGGTAGTGTTGATGCGTGAAAGTATATTCAGACAGTGGACGCGTGACAGGAAATGGGTTGTTGACGCGAGACAAGTGCAGAGTTGACACGTGACAAAGACCTCAGACATGGAGATTTTTGATGAGAAAGCAGAGGTCAGAGGCTGCAGATGCGCGACAGGAGATTTTGCTGTCGCGCGTCAAGAAAATGCAGTGACGCGCGTCAATAGACCTTAGTGACGCGCGTCAACAACCTTGTTGACGCGCGTCACTGAGGTCTGTTGACGCGCGTCACTGAGGATGCTGTCGGACAACACCCTCAGTGACGCGCGTCAATAGACCTCAGTGACACGCGTCAACAAGGTTATTGATGCGCGTCACTAAGGTCTATTGACGCGCGTCACTGCATTTTCTTGACGCCCGACAGTAAAATATCCTGTCACGCGTCTGCAGCCTTCTGTCACGGCACTTGACAATCAGGCAAATTTTTTTCATACAACCCCCAAAAAATTTTCCTTCCCGCGAAACCAGTTCCGGGGATATTCGCCAGGTATTCTCCACCTCCGATTTCCAAGAGGTCTCTTAAAATGAACCCTGTTCTTTAATATCATTGCTCGTAATTTAAAGATCTAATTCAAGCCATAAACTAAATCTTCTCTGATATTTTGTATCACTGTTTGATGAAAAGATGGTAAGTCCTTGTTCTTCGAGCAATGTAACTGGTTTGTTCTTACCATTTTGACTTCATTAACATTGATACTTCATTTTATTTGAAATTTTCTTGTGTTTCTATGCACGAATTATGCTCTTGAGTTGGTAAATGATTATGGGTCTTCTTCGTTTGAATATGCATAATTTTTTTTGAAGGGATTCAAAGAATTGACCTAAAATCAGTAAGTTTTATAACTCTAGCACGTTTCATTCTTCTGATTTCCTTGTAAAACTTTTAAAAAATATTAACTGCCATGGGAAAAGATAAAATTTCTCCTTCTTAAATTGTGCATTTTCCATTTCTCTGTTTCAGAAAGTCTTGTGGAGACTTGGGTTCTTCTCTTTTACTTAAAAAATAGTGTATATTTGTGACTTTGCTTTGTGGGCATTCATAAAATATATTTGATCCCTATGGCCTTAATCTCATGGCTCAACTCTATTTTTATTTTGAGAACATACATGGGCTTCTTCAATATAGTACTTCTTTGATTTTGTATCTAGCTCTTCTGATGTATCTTATGCCTTTTGAGTTTAAAAGATTCATTTGCCTGAAACTAATAGTACATGCATACAGAGTAAACCCGGATCTCAATATTGACAAATTTTATTTCTTTTCCCTAGGTGCAATGTTGGATAATGCGGAAGATGAAGATGAAGAAGCTGAAATAGGAGATGATGAAGACCAAGAGAATACCTAAAAGGAAATGATGGGTTTTATCTATATTCTTTTGATTTTAGCTTCATGTACATGCATTTTTTTTACTTCAAGTAAACATAAGTTACATCCCACGACTTGTGTGAGAAACACTAAATTTCTTCATGAATAAATGACATTAATTTCTGTAATTGAGTTGTCTATTTATTTTTATATTCAGGTTTATTATAAATATTGATTGTATAATGAACTAAACAACTCAATACATAATTAACAACACTTAAACATAAAGAAATAATAAAATTGATTTACTTATAACTCAATAATGTATTCTTATACATGTAATCAACAACTCTATTTGTTGTTATGGGACGAAAGATCCCACATCTATTGTGATTCCCTCCTTCATCAAGGCTATGCACTATTCGTTTAGGGATTCTATATTTTTTTTTTGAAGACGAATGTGAATAACAACACATGTTAGGTGTTGCATTCTCCAACAATTCACATAGCTGCATATTGCATTTCTTTTCTAATTATTGTAACTCAAAATATTAAGAAACCTTCTTTTTTTCCGTTAGCTAGGTCCATCACATAAATCCTTTCCATGTGAAATGATGTTTCGAGTTTCCATTTTTTACATGGGTGTAAAAATTTCAACATTTCTAGCGATCCTGCGGGGTAAAGATTCCTACTAGCTTTAAGACCAGTGCCTTGATCTTGTCTATTGGGCATGAAGTCAAAATCCTATAACCAAAATATGTCCTTTTCTAAAAACTGGCCCTTCTAAAAAACAAACTAAAGATGGGAAAAGATCTCGTAAACTAGATCACGTGCATGCAATGCACTTATTGAATTGAAAAACAACTGAAAGTGTGAATGAAATGCACTTTATTGAAAGGGAAATCCTAATCTACCCTAATATAACCAACAAAAAATGAAGCTAAACGAAGCCTAAAATAAGAAGCGAAAGTAGCTACCCTTTCTCAAAAACCGAGGCCATGAATTCAACTTGTAAAACAAGTAACATAATAGAGCTGAAAATGAGATCTGTACCTTGAATTTGTTAAAAAAATCAGCCCAAAACATGAAGAACCTTTATAACTGATCTGTAAATTGTTTTGAGATATTTTAGGACTGATTCTTGAGAATCTGATGCTCATTTTTGTGCTCTAAAATAGGCACAAAATCTGGTACTACTGTAATTGGCTCTAAGCTAGCCAAATTAAAAATAGGACATGGCCTCCTAGCAACTGGAAAAAATCTTTTCCTGATTTGATCTATTTCTATGACCTACCTTTCAAACATGGGCATATTTTGATGCTGATTTGAAAGATGTTATGCCTCTATAAGCTACTCAGAAAAACTTTTAGCCTTTTCGAGTTGTAGTAATTCATTAACCATGATATACTGAAGTTGATTTGAGGGTTGTTTTGCTTTATTAAACTACTATTCCATTCCATTCTTAGGGACGTTCTGAGACTGATTTGATATGTTTTCTACCTTTTCAAGCTGCAGTATTATGAATTTTTTTCAGCAGTACTGTTAAATTATTTTCTACTATTTAGATCCACCATGCAACCTGAAAACTCATGCTTATTCTCTTCAAAAGTTAGCTGCCCACCTTGTTTACTTTTAACATCTTCTGATAGTCCTCGTGAATCAATACAAGTCTCTAATAATGAAATAATATCCATGCATACAATACAATGAGGGTCTTCACACTTTGCTTATTCTTCTCGGTATTCTTGAAACTGTTTTTCCTTGCTTTTCCCATCATTGATCTCAACTTAATCATTTAATAGGAAATTAGTCAAGTTGAAAACATGCTGATCCTACATTAAAAATGTTGATTTATCTTTGAAATTGACCTGAAAATCCTCTTCATCTGAAACTAATTTTACCTCTTCAGATGAGACTGTAAAATGTGATGAATCAGTGACCAGTGTGAGTATGGTGCCTTCGTGCACACTACACTCAAAATATTAAGATTTCTGATCATCTTCCACTTGTATTTGATGTTCTGCAAAATTAGACTATACCTTGTACATGGGTTCTTTCTCTAACTCTGGAATAAAATCAAACTAAAACTTTGACACCCATCCTTGTAAATTCTACAAGAATTCCAACCTGCTGTTCTCTTCAGTTGGCTGTCCCTCCTGGATGATATTCTAATTTTTTTCTTCATGAATTGGTACTACGGATGAAGGAGGAGGGGTGGGATGGATTTTAGGTTTATCATGCAATTTTTGAGTAAAATATTAAAGTAAAAAGTCTGCATGTGGGGATGTGGGATCTGAAACAACATAAAAAAGAAAGCTTGGAAACAAATATTTCCTTTCAGTACATGATTGTGGAATAAAAGGGGCATAATTTACAGCAGCCTAAAAAAATTGTAAATTGATGAATGGGCTGCATTGGTTGGGAAGGAAGGTATGCGGGCATTGGATTCTAATAGGGAAGGTAAGTGGGAATACCCCATTGATAGGGTCTCTCAACCTTAGGCCTATCATTCTCCACTGCTTCTAATTTTTCAATTTATTCCTTGATAGCTAAATGTGACTGCTCAAGTGTATGTAACTAAAACTCAAGATATTTTTTCCGTCCAAAATCAACATAACCATCTTCATAATCTTGATTTTGAGAAGCATAATAATCGTCATACTGATAATCATATTGATTTGCAAGGTTTGAGTTATAGGGATATTCATTTTGATAGGGGTCATAATACTTATCTAAGGGGAAAAATGGATAAAAGGTTGTTGATTTGACTGGTAATATTTCTGAAAATGGGGATTCATGGCTGCAGGACCTCATAAAATATAGAAATATGAAAATAGGTCAGATTCTCATGAAAACAATTGATAACAACAAAATAACATATCTGTATTTTCTTGAAAAATACCTCAAAAAGGCTGCAAATGAAGAATTTGATGATGAAAAATGCTGCACTAGTTTGAAATCAGATTTACAGAGTCTCCAAATGAATTCTACTCTGAATCTTCAATTTTCTGAATTCATCAATAATATCTCTTGTCCCATAGGGCATGCCAAAAAATGTTATCTAACAATGAAGGTTGCATAATGATTTGCTGCTTGAAGTGGAACACCTTTGAAATATGAAATTCTAACTTGTGTGATCTCCCACCGGGCATGCCAAAAAATATTATCTCTTAGAAGTGCACCATGCGATTGAAGGATAACAGATGTTCTAAGCTTTCTTTTCCCTCACTTCTATAGATACAATGGAAACACCTCAGGGATGTGGGTATCCTTAAATTGAGGTAAGTCTTCAGGATTACAAGGTTGGTTCCTTATTGATGTATCTTAAAACTGATTAATTGTGGGGTTTAAGGGTGAAAGATGGATAAAACTAAAATTTAGATGTGGTGATACACCAAAATTGATGAGGGATTTGACTAAGAAACATGCACAATATACTGAGAAAAAATTAATGAAGCATGATCCAATGGGTTTTAGCTTGGTCCTAAGGCAAACACTTTACTGTTGAGGGATAAATAACAACAACACAACAAATTATTGCACACTAAGACTATGCAAAAAGAACAATTTGTAGTAAGGTAAGATTAATAATTCAGGGAATATAATTCACAAGAGTTAATAAAATAATACACACCACTGCAAATAATTGGAAAGGCAATAACTGGTTCTCATTTAAGGGAAAATCTGGCCAATGGCTTCAACTCTCAGTACAAAAGTCCTCCTATAAAAAAAAAATCTCATTGTGCTTTTCCAATGCACACAATATATAGCCAAAATTATTCACACAACCCCCTAAAAATAGACTAAGTCTAGCTACACTTGCATGATATTAATAGCCCTTAAATTGATTTTAATAATAAAGAGACTAAAAATAATAATGCAAGATTAATACAATGTGAAATAACCTTATTTCTCCAAAAATATTCTAATTCAAAATGATTTGACTACTGCATGAATAATACGATCTCAATTTAGAGAAAATAAGATATTTTGGATGAATAAATAATTTCTATTCTTAGCCTTGTCTTCAGCTGCAAGTAATCCCCAAGTGCATGCAAAGCATCTTCTTTGTCTTTATCTTGATGTGACATGCATAATTTTGTCTTTTTTGGGAAATGCCACCTGTGCACATGCAAAAGAAAACATCCTCCTTTTTGCAAATAATAAGGTAGTTTTTGAAAAATTAAGGTAATCATCCTTCAGTCTTATCCGTAGGAGTCTAATCCATCCAATTTTGGAATATATGAAAAAGCTAATCATACCCCCTTTCATCACGAGTCTCCTTTGACTTACATCAACATGGACTATGGTTTTTGAATATTGGCTACATAATTAATAATAAGTCCCCTTTGTATGATGACATATACATTTGTTCGAATAATCATCAGGTCCATTTTGTAAAACACATGGTTAGGACCATGGTTGTGGCATAATCATTTGACATTTTGAATATTTCCATGGATTATAGTCAATGCATAATAATTAAAATAGGAACTAGTCCCCTCTCCATGATGACTCACCCCTTCGCAAATTTGGTGGATTTTTGACTTAACTCCGGATGAGTTAGGGTTTAACTGTTTGCGTGCCACACATGTAATTTTCCAACTCACGTTGAGTTATACTTGACTCAGGTCAAGAAAATGTGTCAAAACATTTGAAACCTAACTCCTTGGTCATTTTGTGAGCTCTTCTAGGATGGCGAAGCCCTAGTAGAATTTTCATTTGACCGCTATTTTCAAGATATATAGCTCATTCTTGTTCATTTAGAGGTACTGTGCATACATTTTTGGATTCTCTGATTCATGCCGTTATTTGGAGCTTCACTGTGAGGTGTTTGAAGAAATGACTGCCATTATTTGAGCATTTCAAGCTCTCTGGTTTCGGTTCTATGCATGCATACTTTACATTCTCTGGCTTAAAAATGTTTATGTTTGAGTTCTTTATTAAGGTTCTTTAACGATGTTGCTTGTACTTTCGAGATCTGGTTCAAGCTATAAACTAAAGCTTCTATGATATTTTGTATCGTTGTTTGATGAAAAGATGGTAATCCCTTGTTCTTTGAGCACTGTAATTGCTTTGTTCTTTCCATTTTGAATTCATTAGCATCGATACTTCAATTTATTTGCATTTTTTTTGTGTTTATGTGCACGGCTTATGCTCTTGAGTTGGTAAATGATTCTGGATCTTCTTCATTTGTATCTGCATTCAATTTTTTTTAAAGGGTTTCGAAGACTTGACCTGAAATAGGTATGTTTTGTAACTTTGACACATTTCATTCTTATGATTTCCTTGTAAAACTTTCAAAAAATATTTACGGCCATGGGAAAATATAAAGCTTCTCCTTATGAAATTATGCATTTTCTGTTTCTCTGTTTCAACAAGTCTTGTGGAGACTTGGGTTCTCCTCTTTTACTTAAAAACAAGGTAAATTTATAACTTTTCATTGTGGGCATTCATAAAATAGATTCAAACCATGTGGCCTTAATCTCATGGCTGAACTCCATTTTTCTTCTGAGAACATACATGTGCTTCTGGAAGATAATACTTCCTTGATTTTGTACCTAACTCTTCTGTTGTATCTTATGCCTTTTGATTTCAAAAGATTCATTTTCCTAAAACTAATAACACAAGCATACAAATCAAACCCAAAGCTCAATATTGAAACATTTTCTTTCTTTTCCCCAAGTACAATGATAGATAATGCGGAAGATGAAGGTGAAGAAGCTGCAACTGGAGATGATGAAGAACAAGAGAAGACCCAAAAGGAAATGATGGGTTTTCTCTATATTCTTTTACTTTTAGCTTCATGTACATGCATTATTTTAATTCAAGTAAACATAAGTTATATCCCATGACTTGTGTGGGAAACACATAATTTCTTCATGAATAAATGACATTAATTTCTATAATTGAGTTGTATATTTCTTTCTGCATTCAACTTTATGATAAATATTAATTATATAATGAACTAAACAACTCAATACATAATTAATAACACTTAAACATAAATAAATAATAATATTGATGTACCTATAACTCAATAATGTATTCTTCTACATGTAATCAAAAAATATATTTGATGTTATGGGATGAAATATCCCACATCTGTTGTGATTCCTACCTTCATCAAGGCTATACACTAGTCCTTCAGGGATTTTGTATTTCTTTTCTGAAAATGAATGTGAATGACAACACATGTGAGGTGTTTCATTCCACAACATCACACATAGTTGCATATTGCATTGATTTTCAAATTACTGCAACTCAAAAAATTAAGAAACCTTCCTTCTTCCCCTTAGCTAGGTCCATCACATCAATGCCTTCCATGTGAAACAAAGTTTTGAGTTGCCCTTTTTTGCACGTGTGAAAAAATGTCAACACAACCCTTTGTGATGCCACATGGAAAATTCAAACAAAAAACAATTGTGACAATTATAATCATGAATAATCAACACATTGTGATGCCACATGGCACATTAAAACAAAAAACATTTGTAACAACTATAATCATGAATAATCAACACATTATGATGCCATATGGCACATTCAAATGAAAAAACATTATGAAAACTATAATCATGATTAAATCCAACAAATACATGTTAATGTTGTTATATTAAAACAAGCCACAATTATACATGATTAAATCTAACACATGTTAATGTTAATGTTATTATATTAAAACAATCCATAATTATATCAATTAAAACTTTGTCATTAAACTAATGTCAATGTTATGAAATAATACGGATAAATGTATGAAATTAGTTTTTCCTCCATTCTCTAGTGCATGTAACAAAGGTAATTATTTCAAAATATGATTTTTTCCTTTTCGGATTTTTATGTATCGAGTTGGGTGTCACTCCTATAATTGGTGCATGCCTTGAGTTTTTAGTAGGTACCACATCATCCTGAAAAATTTAAACATTTTTTGTTACTATAATTCATATATACTAAGAAAAACGCAAATCCAAAACTGCATGTAAAACATTTCCAAACAAGCTATTACTTGAGGTGGATGGCTACGATACACATCAAAAAGTGGACAAATGGTAAAGCCATCGACAACATCTACTAGCATGTCTATGAAAGAGGTAGGAAATAGTAGAGGGAAATCACGATCGATGACATTGAGGATATGAACAACTCCAAAATCGGATGGAACTTTCTTCCCGTGGAAAATTGCATCAACACCGACATTGTGCAATTTTCCTTGGCCCACCACTTGTCCATCCATCCATAAATCCACCACAACACCAATATATGGCACCGTAGCATGAGTGGATGAGGCCTACATTATAGGAACATTTTAGTCTCTTGAAATAATACTGGTAGTTAGTCCAAA
Source organism: Taxus chinensis (assembly GCA_019776745.2). NCBI lineage: Eukaryota > Viridiplantae > Streptophyta > Pinopsida > Cupressales > Taxaceae > Taxus > Taxus chinensis. The sequence continues at coordinate 181,126,630 of CM034152.1, read as the reverse complement.
CAAAAATAAATTTATATAGTATAGCTTTATTCCTATTTTTAACACTATTTATATAATAAAATGATTCACAATATAGATTCTAGATTTCACTTCACGTAAATGTTACTTATAAATCCTCTTGTAACAGAATATGATCCTCCCCTTCTCTCTTGTGGCCACTGATAGGTGCTTGTAATAATTGCACATTAAATTAGTTGCAGTAAGTAGAAAAATAAATCATAATAAAATGTTCATGTATATGCGACAAACATTATCAAGAGATATTTAATTGTGCACTTGTAAACCAATGTGCATGTCAATTTTCTCATTCTCCTCTCTCCCATGGGTCCCAAGAGATGCCTTCAGTCAATGAAATGAACGTAAATTTCAGTCAAAAAATGCATATAACGATGTAAAAGCACCATATTCATCATAACCACTTTTAAACTTAAGTCATAAATCTTTGTTAGAACAAACATATTGTATTAAAAAAAATTCACTCCTAAAATTATCAATGTTTGTAATGTTCTTTCTAAAGGAGTCCATAGGTTGTAAAGAGTTTAAGCTCTTGGTCATATGTACCTTGTAAAGTTGAAGCAATAATAGATGTCCAAGTGACTAAATAGGAATTTGAAAGGTCATAACCGGGGAGGCCACAACTTGGTGGTAATTGAAGGGGAATGAAAATCTAAAGGACTATTAACTGATTTGTAAGGAAAAATTCGAATGATTTAATGCTTGGGAGAGTTGAGGCTCCAAGAATTGAGGAAACTATAGCTTGTACAACTAGGTGTAACAATGAAATATGTGTGTGTCTTTGTATGATAAATTGTTTAATGTCTGATGCAAGAGCATCATGTAAATAACATAAATTTTTCATTTTCTTTAGGAGGTTAAGGTGTGTAAACTCCATCTACAATGATAATAGTAGGTTTAATACCTTTTGGACTCATTGAGTTTGAATAAGGTATTTTTCCTCCATGTTTGTAATTTAAATATTTGAATTTACTATTAGGGTATTATAGTGTTAGATGTTAATATAAGAGCCATATATGTTGTAATGAGATTTTTATGGCATCTTTACCACCTTTTTCATGGGTTTATCACTCTAATCAAGCCCATAACTCATCTTGAGTTAGCTTGACCTTGTGGGGTTACTTGTGGGAAGCCCTAACTACCAAATTTTCCTCTCATTTATATAATGTCAGAGAATGTATTCAGAGAAAAAAATAAGATAGGTTTTGGAAAGAGGAGGAATATGTGGCACATCCTCATAGCTAATGAAGCCTTGTAATTTCATGCTTTTATTAAAAAAAAGAGCTTCTTGTATAAAAACTGTGTATAAGGTTACATTTTTAGTAACATGCATTGAATATTGAAGTACTTGAGAACAATTCTCATGTTTTATTATCCTTTATATCTTATCTCAGAAATAGGAAATATTTGCAGGCTTTAGGAGTGTTAGAAGGAGGCTACAAAATGATGGAATGTCATGAAAAACTAAACATTACAATTGGATTCATTGTGAGATTAAGGTATGAATGTGAATTAAGGAAGAATGTTAAAGGATTTTAAACTAGTTGTGTGATTTGACGTGAAGGAGTAAATGATCTAACTACTTCCCTAGCTCAGTGTAACTAGTCAGAAAGGTATGATAATCTCAATACAAGTGTAACAGTGAGCACAATGCTCTTTGATGTTTGTTAAACAATCAAAATCAAGTTTTTGGGTAGAATTCATTGTATGAGTAGTGTGTAGGAGTTGTTCAAAGGAATGTAGATGAGATTTTAAGTTACTAAAAAGGGTTAAAGAGTCTAATAAAATAAATGAAACCATAAACTTCTCTTAGTCCAAGGATACACTGCCTTAACGGTTTAGAAAAACAAGAATTTGTAGATGTTTAGAAATAATCTTAACAAGCTTGGCACCAAATTGAATTTTAAAGATCTAGAATAAATACAAATATTCCTTGAAGGATTAAGATAATTAAATACAAATATTTCTCATGAAAAAGGAGACACACAAATTTTTAATTGAGTAAATCATGACTAGTAGGTTTCAGTAGGAAAAGAACTCTGAGAAAGGGGGCTATTCATAAATTGGATGATCTGTATAGTCAACAACAGGTTTGTAAAAAAATGGAAGGTCATGAATGCACTCAAACCAATAAAATTTAGGAATATGGATGTCAAGAAACTAAGTCAGAGGATGACAATGTTCAAGCACAATTTTGAGGTTGGAAGGAATATATGTTTAGAAAGTTAACTCTTAGGATGCTCAAGGTGGATTTTAGAAATGAGGAAGTCTTGAAGGGAATCTACAAGTGTTTGTGAAGGTTAACAATCAAAATACAAATCCTAAAGTGATTAAGAATATAAGAAATGTATGTATAGTCCTTGACTGGATAGATACAAATATTTGTAAACTTAAATGAAATCAGTGAATGTAGAGGCATTAGTGGGTTGGAGAGGTAAGAACCAAATCAATGAGAAAATGGAATTTATTGTAACAATTAGTATATCAAGTTAAAATTAAAAGACTATTATAGCATTAAAGGATTGTGACATTCTAATAAGGAAAGAGGTTTCCAAAAACCAAGCCATAAATGAGGTGTTAGGAGAACTTGTTGAAAATATTAGTAAGGATGAATGAAGCTTTGAAAGGGGATGAAGGACTAAAATAAGTAATTAGAAGTAGACGTACAATAGGATTTTTCTAAGATTAAGACAAAGGCTAGCATTGAGAATTCTAATAACAACAAGAAGTAAGATGAAATTGTTGATGTGAGACCTATTAGAAGAAGGAGATAAATGAGTAAGAAAGGGAAGGAGTGAAATTAGCTGACAAAGTTTAAAAGGAACTCACAAAAGGTAAAAGGGAAGTAGTGGATCCAAGAGTTCAAACCTAGGGTTCCTAATGAACTCCTTAAATGGAATTAGAAAGTGCAATCAAGTTGTGTTGTGTAAACAACACTAGTTCTAACCATGACTGTGATGGTAGACGTTTCTAAAAAAACCACGAAAGATAGAGTTTTCCATTGGGTAAGCTATATGATACTCTTGAATGGTTTGACTCACTTTAATGTTGGATTAACACTAAATGAGAAGTAGCAACAGGGTGTATGCATTGGATAAGATTATGAAGGCTAGAATCATGATATTTTAGATGTTGGAAGAATCTCATGAACTTGAGTAGGAAACCAAGATGAAGGTTAAATAATAATTTTTTTTCTTTTGAATGAATTGTAAAATTTGAAGTTGGTTTCCATGTAAATACTTCTAAAATGAGAAGAAAAACCTCTAAATAATATGGGGTTTAAAATATTGAAAAAAATTTCATTTAGACATATTATGGCGTGGATTAATAATAAACAACATGAATATTATGGTGTGGATTAATAATAAACAACATAAATTATTTCAAATTATTTATTTCTAGACTTTCAAAAAAGATATATATTTTTTCTTAATGATAGAAATTTCATCATTTTATAGGGTCCACATGGAAAATTGTGAAAAAATTTAAAATCATAAACGTTTGACCGTATTTAATAACTATGAATATAATTGAAATTGTAATCTAACTTGTTACGATGAGGGCTACATATAAACCACTATATTGTGAATACTTAAATGACTATTATACATATTTATCCATACTTTTTAGTGTTATATCAGGAACAATTAACACAGACACACATTTACGTACTCCATGACTTACCATGTCCTCCATTGCTTGCATCGCCACATCCACGATTAGTTGAAAAGGTACCGCTACATCACCCCCTTGCGATGAACCAAACTACAAAATAACAACTTTTTATTACAATGGGTTTATAACAAAAAATACAAATTACAATTCACATATTTCGTGTTTGCTTTTATTTACCTCAACTTGCTTTATGTTGGTTGGATTTGTTGCTAATTTTTTTTTACATTTTTCAAATAGATGCATCAGCGATATGTCATGCTCCTACATATATATTGTATCAATGAAAATTTTATTGAACGATTCATGAACAAGTGTTTAACTAACAAAACTAAATATAAAATGAATAACTTACGTCACAGTCATCTCCACAAGTTCTTTTGGGAATGACCCCCTCTGCTTCTATATCCATCTCATCCTTGCCCTGTGAAGAAAATAACATATACATTATAAGTAATAAATAATACTTATGTATTGAAAATGAGAAACAAGTGAAATGAAATAGTTACTCAATAAACTTACCCTGTTTTTCTTCTTTTCTCTCAAATCCAATATGTCTTCCCTCCTCTTACTCCTAGCAGTCTATGAATCATAGACCCTCATGAAATCGTAAACCTCTTTCTTGGAGCATATGCTAAGCTTGTCAAACGATGCCTTGTCATCCCTCTTGAAAATTCAATGTATCACTTGTCACCTTTGTAATGTAAAGCGCGTATGCAACACACCCTCAATGTTTCCCTCTCTGATCCCTATATTGCCTCCAATTTTCAGAGGCACACCGAGGATACTTGCTAGTAAAATTTCTCCCTTTACTTTCAGGGGGGATATGAGAGAGGGAATGGGCATCTTTCCTGTGGAGGTTTAGTCTCTGTAACTCGAAAATTTTTCTGTCACAACTTTGGTACTTGCAATAATAAAGTATGCGATCCCCGTAACGCTCCCTCCTAAAGTGAAGAGGAGCATATTCAGCAACATCATATAAAAATTAGACACTAATGGACATAAATGAAAACAATAAATTACAAGATTCAATTTTCTTATTTTACCTCATTGACGATGATATTGTCATCTACATGACCTGGAGAAGCAACACTGGGTGCATCCTTTTGTAATCAACATTCTAAATATCACGTTGTGAGTCATACAAAGTCGTTAGGCAAATATAAACTAGTTAGGAAAACACATACACAATAATATATAACCAAATTAAATTAAGATAACAAATACAATGTTAAATTAAGGTAATTTTACCTCCTCTACAGTTATATCTGTATGTACATGTGACGATGAATCAACTTTCACTGCAACTACCTCATCATCCTTCACTCAAGAATCCATATCATATAAAAACTCGTTACTGAAATGATAAATAAACAAAGTATACAAAAGTAAAAAAAAGAAATGTTAGAATAATTAGTAGATAAAGTACACACACGTATCGAAGAAGATATCTGAAGGTATAATCTTGGCCTTCGCTGTTTTGATCTTCTAATGGTAGGCCCAAGAACAGGTGCCTGAAATAAGATAACGTTAATTACTTAAAAAATTAGTTTTGACTTAAAATATAATACGATTATTTATTTTTCAATTGCAACAATGGAAAAGGTAATAAAAAATCTTGTATTATTACCTACGACAAAGACACAATGTCTGTAAAATGCATTGTTAGAAAATACGACTGCGACATTGGCTAAATATAAAAAATAACAAACAATCATAATTCATCTTAATAATAATAAAATGAATAAATATAGTGTCTACATGTATTTTTCTAAGAGTACACACCATATCAAAGTATGATGAGTACAAGGTCTGAAAATCTTGCGATAACATTCATATTATATCTTTGATGGGCCACATTATTCCTATAAATAAAAAATCTATCTGTCATCCCACAAATGCATCACATATAGTACATATTAATCCATTAAGTAATTACAAACATAATTGTACATAACACAAAAAGGAAATATAATTTGTACATATATCATATTACAATGTCATCCATTGCAAGTGCTAACAACACTACCACTTCTTTGTTTATAATGGCCCTAGAAACTTGACATACATCTAACCTACCTCTATTAACTTTTACATGTACATATTAACATTTCACAAAGCGAGATACAATATCTAGCACTTAAACTCGAAGAAGAAGAATATTTACATTGTTACATTGGTATACACCATTCATTTTATTCACAACAATAATATCATGAGAAAACAAACAAATTTTCCAAACTTCATGATGTAACGCTTCCTCAAGACCCAATATTAAGGCCCTATACTCAACCTGGTGGATGGTCATACTGGCATCTCCCACAATATTGCCTCTCTCTAATTTCTTACTGCCATCACGGTCATATAATATGAATGATGAACATGTAAGATTTTCCAAGTTATCAGACACTCTATGAATTTCCAATCTCCAAATGGCAACCATGTTTACCTTTATAATGGACAAACATATATTGTAAGAAACAATAGACAACATGTTTTTTTATTTACATATTGAACATCGTAAATTCAAACTTTTCAATAACTATCTGCATTCGAAGACATATGCATATCTATATATTTTGATATATACATGTTTCTTTTTTATGTTTTAGTTGTGGTATACAAACTATTTTTTTATGTTCTTTATGTGGTATACACACTATTTTGTGTGTGTATATGATGATACAAATGAAAATTCAAATGTTTATGTTTTACTGTACATTACGTGGTATAAATAGTGTATCATATATATATAAGAAAAAAGGGAGGAAGGGAGGGGGATAAATATAATCCCTATTGCCCCAGACATTGTGGAAGAAAAACTTATAGGGAATAAATAAGGGAGGGAGAGGGGATAAATATGATCCCTATTGCCCCAGACGTTGTGGAAGAAAAACTTATAGGGAATAAATAAGGGAGTAAGGGGGGATAAATATGATCCCTATTTCCCTAGACGTTGTGTAAGAAAAACTTATAGAGAAGAACTAAGGGAGGGAGGGTGGGATAAATATGATCCCTATTGTCCAAGATGTTGTGGACGAAAAACATTATAGGGAAGAAATAAGAGAAAAAAATGGAAGATCATGTCTTTGATCGCAAGTAAATGACTGGGTTGTGACCATGGCTAGTGTATACAATCTTGTCTTAGATGGATAGCTAATGAATATGTTTTCTATACTCTTCTCTTGGTTGTTTTGATTTAAACATGATTATAGATGTTATAATTGTTTTTTGCTTGAATGTTCCATGTGGAATCATAATGAGAACAACATGTAATAATTGCATCTTTTTCCCACTTTATTCAACCATCATGTGACTTTGAAAATACTCAATGTGAACCTAATTTTCCTCTATTTATTATAACAACTTTTCATTGTTAGTATTTGTATTGCAGTTAAGGTTTGATTCCTTTGATAATTTTGAATTCCTTTTTGATTTACTTGTTTATATTTTGGATTTACTTGCTGCTATTTTATATTTACAAAGCATAATCATGCACTAACAAAATAGACATCTATAAATCTAGTAATCCTATTATTATTCTCCTCAATTTCTATTTCATCACATTCATTGATTAGCCAACCAAGACAATTGTATAGATAGTTTTTATCTCTCTTTTGTGGTATACACATAATGTGTATATGACAATATACACTACCATATATAAGTATTGCTATTGATTCTATAAGTACATTTTTTCCTCTAAAATAATTCTTAAATCTATAGAACAAAAAATAAAAAAATGTCTATATGTGAAAAATTTTAAAATCTAAAAATTGCATAGCCTTAGGCAATTTCATTGACCTGAATATTTTTTAAAGATCTAATGCTTCTCACCAATTCTCATGTAATGGAAATTCTCACCAATTCTCATCAATTCTCCCACAATTGACCTTCAACAAATACAGTTTTAGAGTTCCTAGTTTTAGAGCTTAAATTTTTTTGTTACTTGTTTAATCCATGGAATGGGGCATGTTTTCCAAAGAGATGCATTAAATACTTTTCACCTTCTCACGTCCTTTCCTCTTCCAATTTCTCTACCTTTGTATGGATCATATCTATCTTAGGATCAGCCTTGGGATTTGGCATGACTCGTGGACATGATGGTGACTGGGTTGTGCTTCGGGGAATCTCTCGCAATCAACCTTCACATAAAATAGTTGCAAAGTTTTGGAACTTAAAGTTTTTGTTGTTTAATCAATGAAATGGGGCAACGAATACCAAATTAATCCATCTTAAATTCTCGTCACATTTTTTCATCCTTTCCTCCTCCTTTCTCTGCCTTGGGATATGCTTAAGGACTGACACATCTTGGCGATCTTCGTACATATACATATGTATATGTATACTCGTACATATATGTATATGTATATGTCTATGTACATATGTATATGAATATGTATATATAAACATGCAAATACAAATGTGTACACACACACTTATAGGGAATTAAAAAACATAAAGGGAAGAAATAAGGGATGGAGGGGGGATAAATATGATCCCTATTGCACCAGATGTTGTGGAAGAAGAGCTTAAAGGGAAGAAATAAGGGAGGGATGGGGGGATAAATATGATCCCTATTTCCCCAGATGTTGTGGAAGAAAAGCTTATAGGGAAGAAATAAGGAAGGGAGGGGGGATACATATGATCTATATTGCCCCATATCTCATGGAAGAAAAGCTTATAGGGAAGAAATAAGGGAGGGAAGGGGGAATAAATATGATCCCTATTCCCCCATAAGTTGTGGTAGAAAAAATTATAGGGAAGAAATAAAAGAGGGAGGGGGGATAAATACGATCCCTATTTCCCTATATGTTTTGGAAGAAAATATCATAGGGAAGAAATAAAGGAGGGAGGGGGGGATAAATATGATCCCTATTTCCCCGGAAGTTGTGGTATAAACACTTATAAGGAGGAAATAAGGGAGGGAGGGGGGGGGGATAAATTTGATCCCTATTGCCCTAGAAGTTTTGGAAGAAAGAAATATATCAAATAAAGGCTATAAATATGATCTAGACAAGCTCAATGTATAATTGTTCTACATACAATGATAAGGAAAGGTGATTTTGCATCATATCAAATAAATAAGGAATGAGAAAACATATAGAATGAGAATTGAGATTGTGGACTCCATCTAGGTATATTAAGATTCTTTCTTGTTTGCTAGCTTTGCATTGAATTCTTGAAGATAAGACTAATTCTTGAATTCAGAAATACCACCATCAATAACCTTAAACAAGATATCAAGTAAGAATAGGTCAAGGATCAAGTAGTAAAGGAAGGGTGAGTATATAAACAAAAAATCTAAGTCTCAAGAAGAGGTAAAAATAGAGTTAGGTGGAGTGGGAAAATAACAAGACCAAGTAGTCAAAAATTATTTCAAGTCATTGTAATAAATACATTGTATACATATGATTCAAATATATGTTTCTTTTTAGGTTGTTAATTGAAATTACCCTCTCCATCACAAACCAAGACAAGAGTATACACAATTTTATCTCTATTATGTGGTATACACACAGTGTGTATATGATGAACAAAACTATCATATGATAATACAAATTTCCAGGTATGTGAGACCAATACATATTGATGACTCATACACAAACCTTCTGTCTTCACTTTCTCAAAATACTCATTTATCCTTTGATCCCATTATGTTTGCTTTTTTATGGTATAAGCGAAGGATCTTAATTGGGACTCCCCTACAAAGAGATTTATTTGAAAATATGACATGTGAATTAACAAAATATTACACAAGTGGAATTCACACATGAGATTTTGATGTTCAGTGGAATTTTTTATAAATGCCTTCAAAAATTATATGTCATTATTTGTTTCAAATGGCAAGTCACATGCTATTGTTGATAATTTCCACCTGTAGAACTGTTCTTCTAAGAAATCACTGTATACTGACGAAGGTCTTCTACAGGTAAGAAATTTTTCCCATAATACACAAGTAACCTGTAAGTCATTTTTGATCTTTTCTTTTTATTTTTCTATTTTTCTTATTTCATTCTTCTCTTCTTCCAACTGATTTTTCAATGTCACGTTTTGAGAATGTAATTTTTCATAATTGTTACAAATTATACCCCAAACATTTCTGACTTCCTCTACGTTTAAGGAAGTTTGAACTTCCTTATCAACATTTAATTTAGTGTTGGAAAGGGCTATTTATTCATTTTCCTTGCATTGCATTTTAAGTTTTTCAATTTTCACATGTAAAGAAGAGATGAGGGTTTTTTTGTAGATTTATTTTCAGAAACTCTATTTCTTCTTGCTACTGCTTGATGATTTCTTCTTTCTTAGAAAGGAGAATCACATGCTGCAATTGATATTATTCAATACCTTGACTTGGTGAAGTGAGAGATATAGGTTCTCATACTGTAAGTGGGGCCTTTCCTTTTTCTGTTTCCTTACTAGAAGAAGAAGGTTGTGGCAAAGGTTCAGTACTCCTTTGTTTAGTGAATTCCTTGATTTCTTTAGGTCTGGTTGCAGAGATCTGGCACTTAATTTTTTGTTTGTTTAATCAATAAAATGGGGCAAAAAAAACCAAAGATCTTGCATTAAATTCTTGCCACCTTCTCACATCCTTTCCTCCGGTGCCTTTATCTACCTTTGTATCTACCTTGGGATCTACCTCAGGAATTGGCATGATTTTTTGATTATATGGTGACTGGGTTGTGCTGACTAGACACCAGGGAGGAGGATGCAGGTCATGCAGATGAGAGTTCAATGTATGCCATTCTATATGGAATTCTACGATGTTTTTTTATGGGGGTCATGTGATCCTATCGCTAGGATAGATGAATTCATTCAACAGAGTTCTCTGCGGCTGAATTTATGCTTCCAAAAATTTAAGTTGGCTCCTCAACATATTCATCCTCTAGAAGTATAAATTTTCTTTTTCTTTTTCCACTTAGGGGTTCAATGATAGTTTCTTCTCTATTTTTTTCAAATTTCTTTTTCTTTTTGCAATTTTTCTGGCATATGTGGCACCAAATATATCACCATGTTCAGTGCTAGGTGTTGCTATTTATCCTTTAGGTTTAGTGAGGGATGGATTTGATTTAGGTGTAAGAGATTCAAAGAGAGTATGCCTCTATTTTTTAGGAACTTTACCCATCTCCTACATCAAAGTTTTCCAAGCCCTTTTACCCTTCTGCTCCATGATAGAATATTGAAAAATCAGGTAAATGAGACCGTGGTGCTTGATTTATCATTTATTCTCCTTATCTCTAATGGCCATAAATAGGATGTTGTCACATAGAAATTGAGGTAAATTTACTCGATGCCATGGTTTGTGAAAACACTTTTTTCAAATGAATCAGAATCTGCATTGTATCACCTCCTAAGAGATTGTATTCACCTTCACAAGTGAAATAATTCACTATCCAAAATGTGGTAGCCCCATTGGTTCAGGAATTGTATCTCTCCTAATACCTTTAACATGCTTTACATTATTTAGGGCCAATTCCAGTTCAGGATCTCTGTGCTCATAAAAAAATTGAATTAGGTCTTTTTTAAATAGACCTTCCTGTAATTTGCATCCCTTCATAAGGAATCCCTAAAATTTGACTCAAAATCTTACTATTAATAGGAATAGTTGTGCCTCTTACCCTCAAAGAGCTTCCCTTAAAATTTTTGACAAATTATTCCACCATTGCTTCCTTATAGCCTTGGAATTTATTTATGAATTCCAACCATACTACCTTTTCAAATAGTGTTGCAACTTGTAAATATTGCAATAAAATTAAGGTGGACTCTGGTTATGAGTACTTTTTATGCCCCATTCTTCTAAACTGAAGCAAAGGATAAACACAACAATAATGATAGTGAGTAGTCCGAAGAGAGACAACTATATATAGGCCAAAGCAAGAGTGTTTAGGGAACAATATGAAGTGAAGGAATTTATGTCCCCAAAGATAGATAATATATGCATGGATAAGTAGGTGTCATAGCACATTCATTGAATAGCCAACAAGAAAAGCGTATAGACAATTTTATGTCTCTTATGTGGTATATACATAGTGTGTATATGAAAAACAACACTCTGATGTGATAATAAAAACTTCCAAGTATGTGAGACCATTAGATATGTAATTACAAATACATATGTATATGTATACTCATACATAAATGTACATATATATGTATACACATATGCAAATTGGTGTATAAAAATACATATATAAATGCATATATATACATTTGTATGTACGTGTATGTATGTGTATATGTATACATATGGACATGTATGTGCATGTATAAGAAGGTGTCACAACGCATTCATTCACTAGCCAACAAATTCAAGAGTATATATAGTTTTTAATCTCTCTTATGTGGTATAAACACAGTGAGTATATCACAAACAACACTACCATATGATGATACAATGGTCCAGGTATGTGGGACCATTACATATGTAATTACATATACATTTGTTTATGATTATGCATGTATAAATGTACATACACAAATACATGTGTGTGCGTGTATGTGTGTGTGTGTGTGTGTGTGTGTGTGTGTGTGTGTGTGTGTGTGTGTGTGTGTGTGTGTGTGTGTGTGTGTGTGTGTGTGTGTGTGTGTGTGTGTGTGTGTGTGTGTGTGTGTGCGTGCGTGCGTATGTATATATATGTGTATATATAAGTAGGTGTTACATCTCATTCAGAGCCATATATCCTGGAGACAGGATCACACGACCCCCATAAAAATGACCATAAGATGCCATAAAAAATGGCATGCATGCAATGCTCATCTGTGGGAGCCACATCCTCCTCCGTGGCATCTAGTCAGCACAACCCGGTTACCATCCAATCAAAAAATCATACCAATTATTGAGGTTGATCCCAAGGAAGATACGATCCATATGAAGGTGGATAAATTAGAGGAGGAAAGGACGTGAGAAGGTGTCGAGCATTTAATGCATCGCTTTGGTTTTCGGTGCCCAATTACATCGATTAAATAAGAAACAAAAAATTTAATTGCCAAAACTCTGCATATGCATATGCATGTATAAACAAACATATAAAAATACATACACACACACACAAGTATGTATGTGCATATGTATACTTATTGATATGTATGTGCATGTATCAGAAGGTGTCACAACACAATCATTCACTAGACAACAAAGTCAAGACTATAAACAATTTTTTATCTTTCTTATGTGGTATACACACAGTGAGTATACCACAAAAAACACTACCATATGATAATAAAATGGTCCAAGTATGTGGGACCATTGCTAATGTAATTACATATACATATGTATATATATACTCATAAATAAGTGTACATATATATGTTTATGCATATGCATATGCATGTATAAATGCACATATACAAATACATGTGTGTGTGTGTACATGTATGTATGCGTATATGTATATGTATGTGCATATATAAGTAGGTGTCACATCCCATTCAGAGAATTCTATCTTGGTGACAGGATCACATGCCCCCCATAAAAATCACCATAATATGGCATACAAAATGACATACATGCAATGCCCACATGTGGGACCCACATCCTCCTCCATGGCATCTAGTTAGCACAACCCAGTCACCATCCAATCAAAAGATCATGCCAATTCCTGAGGCCGATCCCAAGGAGATACGATCCATATGAAGGAAGAGAAATCGGAGGAGGAAAGGACATGAGAAGGTGGCGAGAATTTAATGCATAGCTTTGGTTTTGGTGCCTGATTCCATTGATTAAACAAGCAACAAAAACTTTAAGCACCAAAACTCTGCATATGCATGTATAAACATACAGATACAAATGCATATATATACATATGTATGTACGTGTATGTATGTGTATATGTATACATATGTATAGTTATGTGTATGTATTCGAGTAGGTATCACAAAACATTCACTCACTAACCCACAAATTCAAGAGTATAGACAATTTTTAATCTCTCTTATGTAGTATACACACAATGTGTATACCACATACAACACTACCATATGATAATACAAGGTATGTGAGACATAAATATACACATGTACATGTATACTCGTACATACGTGTATATATGTATATATATATATATATATATATATGGATATGTATATGCATGTATAAAAATACATATGTAATTACAAATATATATGTATAAGTACATATATGTAGGTGAACATGTATACATATGTATAGGTTTGTGTATGTATTCGAGTAGGTATCACAAAACATTCATTCACTAGCCAAGAATGTCAAGAGTATAGACAATTTTTTTATCTCTCTTATGTGGTATACACACAGTGTGTATACCACATACAACCCTACCATATGATAATACAAGGTATGTGAGACATATACATATACATATGTACATGTATACTCGTACATACATGTACATATATGCATATGAATGTATAAACATACATATGAAATTTCACACACACACACACACACACATGTATATGTACATGTATGTACATGAATATGTATACTTAAGTATAGGTAAGTGTATGTATTCTAGTAGGTATCACAATACATTCATTCACTAGCCAACAAAGTCAAGAGTATAGATACTTTTTATCTCCCTTCCGTGATATACATAGAGTGTGTATACCACAAACAACACTAACATATGATAACACAAAGGTCTGAGTATGTGAGACATATACATATACAAATGTACATGTATACTCGTATATACATGTACACATATAGGCATATAATTAACTAAAATATGGATTTTTGAGTTAATCTAAATAATGAAATAAATAGTATAAACTGAAATGTAGATGCTAACTAATTCTATTTGATATTTAAATGAAATAAGATAATTCAAATGGGAGGGAAAAATGTATTAACTTGAAAGTGACTTACCTCACTATGATTATGGACTGAACAAGATGACATGCAGACGAAGCAGAGCATGATGGTACAACCTAGGGAATTTCACTAGATGAATATTTGATCAAACTAGGGCACCAGGAAGAGGATCATGGAACCTGTGGGAGACCTATTTTGTAGTATGGGAGCTTTGGTCTGTAAAACAACTCAGAACCTGAATCTAGAAGTGTCTCTAGATCTTCACAATATCTTGATCTTCTTCGTGTGAGTGTCGCAGTAACTTTGTTGATGACACAATATATCTCCAATGAATAATATTTTACATGAAAGGAATGATAAGAAGATTTTTCCATGCTGTGAAGATCTCAGATGATAATAGCACACCACATTAGATTTTTAAAATAGAATATCTAAAATATCATTTATGGAAATACATCACAATCCATTATTCTCAATACATTAGAATTAAATTACATTACATTGCTCAATAAGAAGGATGTGCATATAGGAGGAGGGAAGTGAAACTACTACCTAGATTAGTGGTGAAAAAATCCCACTAACTTATACTGGTAGTTAAGTTAACTCCACAAGACTAGCAAGCTAACTCCACATAACTAGAAAAATAACTTAACAGAACTAGTAAGCTAACTCCACATAACTAGTACACCTAAGCAAGCTAACCCAACAAGTGTAGGGCTAACATAAGTGTAAGAATTATCCTAATAAACAAATAAAATAATAAATAGTAACCTCCACTAACACCCCCATAAGCATTGCTTATGTGGGAAAAAAATAAGGTGGGTCCGGACAACAAGGCCTGATGAGGTATCTGTGTACAATAACTAGGAAAAAGGGACAACACAAGGTACCCAAAACTAGTAATAAAAAACTAGAGAGAGAAAAATCCCACTGCAAGGCATCCTAAGAATCTTAGCTCCAAAAAATTGTACAATGATGAAGAAGTTTTGTGTGTACCGTGGTCTGAATCCACCGCTCGATAAAAAAACTCTAAAATAACTGACACTGGGCTTTACCATAATAGCTCCATGTAAGGAGACTTTTACTTATTGGAGTTTCTTTTGGAGGCTGCTTGGCTTGAAGGTGTCAAACAATCTTGTGGAGTGAAGTATCTTGGAAGCTTAATGGAGAGGTAGTATATCCTTTGTTGTTTTCTTATTTTATTTATTAATGTGGAAATTGTGCTTGTTAAGGATTGTATGAGTGTTCTAAAAGTGTTTTTGTTGGTGTGGTTGGGTAGTTTCCTTAAGTTGGGTGTGGGAGATAGATTTATGGGACCATTGGGGAGGGAAAATGGAGATGTGAGGCATGCATTTTGGAGGGAGTGTGATTAGGAGTTTCACGTATAAGGAGTGAAAAGGAAAACATGGAAATATTTTTTCATACTGGTATGGGATAGATATGGATGTTTTGTTATTGTAATGTGCACATAGAGGATTTGGGTGAAACTCCTACTTCACTTGGGAGACAAAAGGAGGCGGTATTTGTTATCTCTCGAAAGTGCACCCTGTAGAGAGATGACTGCAGGGGTTCTAATATTTCTCTGGATCTCTCTCTCTTTCGTAGATACAATGGAAACACCTCATGTCTGTGGGTATACCTATTGTTGAGGTGAGTCTCCGGTATCAAGGCCAGTTCCTTCTTGGTGTATCCTAAAATAATTTTAAGGGGTTTTGAGGGTAAAAAGATGACTGTAAATGAATTGAAAAATGGGGTTATACACCAAACTTGCTGAGGGATTTGACTGAGTACATACACAAATAATTTGAGAATGGATTTTGGATACACAAACCAATAGTTTTCAGCAAAATATTAAGGTAAAACACTTGATGTATTGAGAGGATGATTCACAACAATACTGTTAAGATAACATGCACACTAATATTATGCATAAATTACTAAATTTGCAGCAAGGTAAGATGATTAATTAGGGAATTTTACATTCAAAATAAATAATAAGGTATAAACAACACTGCAAATAATTGGAAAGGAAAAAATCAATTCACATTCAAAGGGAAAAACTGCTTCCACACTCATGTGCCCAAAAATTCCTCCTTTATGCCTTGCCAATGCATGGAATATATAGCAAAATTATTCACCCATCCCATCCTAAAAATAGGCTAAAATTTTTACTTTCCCATCCATCCTATTTTTCCCACTTTATCATAAATAAATAAAGGAATAAAAATAGACATGCTAATACAATAAGGCATTAATAGCCTTGATTACTAAAATACAACCCAGTCAAACTACAGTTGATTGTTCTATTTTTACCAAAGTTGGATGAATAATTTGGCTAATAATAGCCATTTTTTGCTGAGTAAGTGTTATCCCATGTACATGTAATCCTTGTCTTCTTCTGTTTGAAGTGAAACTTACAATTTGATCCACTTGCAGTGATAATTTTGACATTCTTTAATTCTGCCACTTGGATGCACATGGAAAAATAACCTCCCTATGTGAGAAAAAATAATTCCTTTATTTGTAATAACTTGCCAAAATAATTCACCCATGTATTCCATCATGATGGGGACCACCTGTGGTTTTGATGTCAACATCTCAACTGTCTTCTTGTGAAAAATTGACTCCTGTGCAAATATAATTTGACCACTTTCAAACCTTCCCACTATGGGGACCACTTCATACATCTATGATGGGAACCTCCTTCGTTGATTGAATGATGAAAAACAATAGGTCAATGCCATATATTATTAATTTGATCTTGCTAAGGTTATAAGCCTATAAAATCTCTTTTTGATCATTATTGTACATACTTAAAAAAAACTTGATTGATCATCACCTTGGACCATCGTAGCATATACTATGTGACATGTCTTCAGCATTTTGTTTTGGACATGGGCATGTATCGTAGTTTAGATAATAATCACATGATTATTAGGCCCCTTTTCGTGATCATGATATATGAAATTTATATAAGACCTTAACTAAGGTCGAGTAATGATTATGTTAGTCGCTCGATTCCTTTGATCAGTGATTGGGACTCTTCTGTTGACTTGGTGAATTTTCCAATGATATAGTCGGTAGACTATGGTTTTGAGCATGATCTTGTTAAATCATTACATCTTCTAAATATTCAATATCTTCTAAAAGCTTTGGACCCCTTCGACAATGGATAGAACCTTCATTGTGTTGGTGTATTTTATTTAATCCTGATTAAACTACAGTGAAGACGTGGTTAGAGACTCGAGGTTTGCATTAAATTTTTTGTTGATTTGTGACCGTTGATTCTGGTACTTGATTGATCTCCACCGTTTGATCTAACTTTGTATGAGTTATGCTTGAAATGGATGTCAAGTTGGCATTTAATGATAATACCAGTATTACTTCTTGGTTGTCTATCTTGGTTCGTGCTTGATCTTGGCTGTTGATTTTTGAACCATGGTTGAAGTTTGATCTGATATGAATTTGGTTACGGTTTGCGTCTACTTCAAACTTGGTGATTTGATTATGGTCGTTGATCCTCTGTACCATTAGATATATGATCGTCGATGTCTAACTATGGAGTTAGCAATGTGGACCATTTGATTTTATGCGATTTGATCTTGGCCATTGAGGAATAACTCTGGTGAGTTAGGTTGATTAAAACTTGGTGAGATTATCATTTTTTTCCATTCTAGTTACTCATTCTGAGCGAAGAAGCCCTAGCCATTTTTATTCTCACCTCCATTTTTGATCCTCCTAAGCTCAAATATCATTTTGGTTGTCATTTTCCTGTGGATTCTTGAGGGTTATGTGGCTCTGCTTGAACTAGTAAGTTTAAATGACGTCATAGCTTGTAGTCTCCTTGATGCAAACTAGATATTCTTCTTTCTGTTTGAAAATTATAGATCTAAAGTCGTTGTTGGTTTGAGAGAAAGGTTTGAGGCAGTCTCTTGTTATTTGATTTACTTGCTGGGTTATTGTATTTCACACCGTATCTAGTTAGAAACTTCTTGGCTTTAATGATGGGCTATCTTGATACTTGTGACTTGCCATAACTTGTGTTCTTCCTATCAAGCTCATGTTTATAAAACCTGCTGCAAGTTCATGGTGGTCACCATTAATGCTGAGTTCTATTCTTGATGTTGTAATAAAACTTCCACTTAAAGGTGTACTTGGGTTTTGAATCCTGAAATTTACTATGATTGCTTTGTTTTAAGATCCAATCAAACTTTGTCATTATTTTGTAATTCTGTATTGATTGTTCCTGCATACCCCGTGTTTTTTTGAAAATGGGTTGTTGTAATTGCTGGCAAGTTGTAACTTTTCTTTGTTGACTGTAACATAACCATTTGTCCACTATGATCATTGGGTTTGTTTTTTGTTTTCATACTTCTGTATATTATTACATGGGTGTTTTAAGCTGTTGAGAGCATTATTTCCTGTATATGGAATTTTGTTTCTTCAAAATAGAATAATTTCTATTCCAGCTCTTACCTTATTTCCTGAAGAAAAAAATGAGTTGAACATTGCTATTTATGAAGGAAACTCTTGAAAAATTTGCAAAATTATGTTTATTCCATTATGATCTCAGAGATTTGAAAGAACTAGATGTGATACTTTGTGAAGTTTCAAATCTGCATCCCTTTATGAATCTGCAGTGTTTAAACATATTCTTGAAACCACCTTCTTTGTTGTTTGAAAACGCCGCAAAGGGTATGGATGTGTATTCATATATGTGGATTTTCATATTTTGTGCATTAAATTTTGGAACTATATTTACTTCCTCACATATTTTTCTTGACCTTCGTAGATAACTCAATAATTTTGAAGTTTCATGATGAATTTGCAAACTATTTCTGATTGAAATTACTTTTATGGAAGTTGGATTCTATAGTGGCCTATTTTGAGCTTGAATGGTTTGTAATGAGAGATCCTTTATTTATTTGATCATAGCTTCCTTTTCAATCTAGAAAATACTTGATGATTCATCCAAGTTATTCAACAAACTTGTACCTTCATTTGTAACTTTGGAAGATGGGCTTGTTTTGATTTACATTGAATAATGCTTCAAAAATTGTATTGATAGTTTCTTGGTGGATGATGATGCCTCTCCAAAAATGTGCTTTAATCTATAGCATGGCATGATTCTAACCTGTGCATTTTGTATCTTGTCCTTGGAAAGCATATGAGGCTTTTGCAAACCAATATGACTTGAATTCCTGTGTGAAATGGGTTTGCTCTGTTACAATTTCTCTACCCAAAAATTTATACCACTTCTATTTCTCCATGCTGCATGCAAAAAACCTAAAAAAAATACTTAAAAGTACACCGTATAAGCTCTGAGTGAAGAAAAGTTCTGTAACTATATACATCATATTTTTCATTAAGCTTTGATGTACTTGTATTTGACCTTATATGCTATAATATTCCATAATTTTTACTCTAAAATTTATTTTATGTGTTGATGTTGCTTGACCTAATATGGAAGGTTCCATTCCAACTATATCTTGGGATATCTTCTTCAATTTAGGTTCTGTAACCTGCATTTAAAAGTGACTTTAACTTATTTTCTAGCATTGTTCCTGTTCTTACAACACTTGAAAAGTACTCTTTCTTTGATCCATTCTCTTGTCTTCATCCTGACATGTTATTGCCTAAGCTGTAATTTGCCTTGCTGAGATTTCTGTGTGGATACACTTACTTTTATTGTTCCATTATTTATTTGATTTTTTTCCCCATGATTCCAACACTTATAATATGATTATGAATCCTGAAAAACTACCTTTTGTTCTCCCTTTTCCCTTTCAATTGTAAAGCACTTCATTTTGAACCATGATGGAAAACCTGTAACTATGTATCTGAAAACTTTAACTATGATTTATATAGCTTTCTAGAAATTGAAAACTGGTCATAATATCATGAAATCAGTTTTGTTTCTATACTTGTATATTCCATCTTTACGTAGATGCTTTCTATATATTTGATAATTGGGTGCTTGATTTATTTGTTAATAGTACACTTATTTCTTGATCTATGAGATTATATCTGTTTTGATCATTTGCAATATAGATTGCATGCTTGGAAACTTGGTTCTGTGATTCATAATAATGCTTTCAATAGCTCATTATTTGATCACTTGTAAGATGATAATGGACTTGTAAGATCAGAAAAACTATAAATTCATCCTTATGGGAAACGTTGCTCCTGTTCACCTTGAGCTGCAACTATTCTTCACTTGACACAAGTATAATTTCAATCTGTATTTTATCTCAATTCCTACACACTGGTGGCTGTAATCTTTGATGATAACAGATATATTTTTGGAATTTGTACTTTGATCATTGCGATAGACATGAATGAACTCTTCTATCTTGAAGCATGCTAACTAGTGAAATTGAGCACTTGTACTTTGATTCTGTATCATAATTTTGATGATATCTTGGATATGTATCCTTGACTTATGCAATGTACAATCTTCCTTTTCTCCAAGTTATTCTAAAGTATGATTTAGTTTGGTATTATACTAAAGCTTTGAAGCTGGATCAACATCATTATTTGCACTTTCTATATGCATTATTTTTGTTAGAATATGTAGTACTAAACTTGTATTTCTTTTATGGATTATTACAACTATATCTTTATATATTCATCCTTTAGTATGAACTGAAATAAATGTACTTTTCGAGTTGAACTTGCAGAATGTAACACTTTTGATATGCAAACACAAAAATTAGTGTTTATTTCCTTCTTATTACCTGTACATGCACATTTAGATAAACTAGTTAGAAAATATTAGGCTTTTGGAATCTCTTATGCTCCATATTTTTTTTATCTTTCTTTTTTGAAATGATTATGAGAATCATATGTGTTAATGTAGAATACTGCTCTTATCAATTCTATATCTATTTTTCCATGTAACTTATACCTCATGATGTCAGGAGATCCATTTGCATGAAATTAGATTTTAAATGAATATGGATCATAACCTTGAGCTCTTGACTGACCGTCTTCTTTTCTATTTCCCAGGTACAATGACACTGTCGGCTAACAAGGATGAAGATGAAGTAAAGTTGGAGCTGGAAGTGGAGCAATGGAGAGGAAAGAAACTTAAGGAAATGATGGGTTTTTTGTACTCCTTTACTTTTATTTTCATGCACATGTACCTTCTACTTCAGTAGTTATGAATTGATTTTGAGTTACATCCCACGGCTTGTGTGGGAAACATTTAAATCCTTTATGAATAAAATATCAAAATTTGGAACTGAGTTGTGCACTTCTTTCTGCATTTCAGTTTTATGTATGGAATGTATAATGAACTAAACAACTCAATAACATAATTGGATGTATTTAATCATGAAGGAAAGAACCTTAAAATACCTGCAACTTTAGTAATGAAATTTCAACTATTGTAATATGCAACTCTATTTGCTGTTCCAAAAATTAACATTCCACTTACTCTGTAATTCTGGCCTTCATCAAGCTGATATATCTATCCTTAGGGGATTTTGTGTTCTCTTTCCGAAGACAAACATGGAATTTTAGGCTATGTGATTTGTTACATTTTGTAACAACATACATAGCTGGAAATTACATGTAATCATTAATTTAATGCAACATAAAAAATATTAAAATGAATGAACCTCCTAGCTTAGGTCCATTTCAGAAATGCCATCCATCGTAACGAAGTTTCGAGTTGCCCATTTTTACACAAGTGTAAAAATTGTTAACATTTTTGGAGATCCTGCGGGGAAAGCTGCCTGCTAGCTTGTAGACCAGTGCCTTGCCCTTGTCCATTGGACATGGAGTTAAAGCATATAACTAAGACTGCCTTTTCGAAAAGAAAAATAAAATTGGGAAAGGATTTGGTAAACCAGATCACATGCAAAAATGCACTTATTGAATTGAAAAACATTGGAATGTGCATAAAGCACTTATTGAAAGGGAAATCCTACTCTAAACAAACATTATAGGACTTTCAATAACAATGTTTAAGAAACATACCATTCACAGGAATGGGAATTTCTTCTCCATTCAACCTTAAAAGATGAAATGCATTGTGTTCTTTGCAAGATGAAATCATATAAGGACCACTCCAGATTGAAATCATGTAAGGAGCATTCCAAATTCATGCAGGTGAATCTCTTAACAACAGGAGGTATAAATTACATGAGGATCAAAGGCACAACTGATAAACGTAATTTTCTGTAAAAACATACATGATTCATTCACCCATAAATAAGGAGAGAGAAGAAAATAAAAACTATGGAACACAAGAGAGGTAAAAAAGCCTAAATATTTTCTAACTGTTTTCTTAAGTGTGTAGATATAGGTTGCAGTGAAGAAGAAAATAAAATCATGTCTTCAAGTCCTCACTGTTAGATAAAGATAACATAAAAAAGAGTTCAATGAATTCCATCCTATGGTACATCAAGCTGGAATAAATCACAAGTACATAATGGTATGAAAGAAGAATGTAATTCAGGGTTCAGTAGCTATTCTAGAAATAGAAGGAGTTACAGTGTAGATCAGAGAAGAAACTTGCATTCTTACTTCCATTCAAACACAACGATACATGTTTCAAATTTTCAAATAGGTGAAGTAGAAGAATCAGAATATAAAGGTTGAAGTTAACTGGAAAGATAATATAACAGCTGAAACAAAATGAAAAGGAAATCTGAGAAAATTTTGACTGGGCTTTGCCATATAAAATGGACGTTTTACATCTTTCCATCATGCTATTTCAAACTAATACATGATTTAAAAGCTATATGTACATCAAATAGTAATACAGAAAGAAGGAAATGCATGGGAAATCAAGATAACAGTTTACAACTTGCAAGTTTTAAGTTATCATGGAATACAATTACAAATTTTCTATTTCAAAACATAATCACAAGCAGCAAATAAAGAGTTCAGATCTAAAAACAACCATTTGTGACTTTTAAAATGACAAGAGATTTCAAGTATAAAAAGTAATTTTTAATGATCAAGTTTTAGTATCAGATACAACCTTTCAAAAACATTTTAGTGTTCAAAATTCAACATTTGAGATGGAAAAGAAAAAATGTTTTAAAGTTTTAATGATTTCAAATGTACAAGTGCAAAACAATCAATTATAGATTAAAGATTGGAATATTTATGGAAAATAAGGTACATAAATGTAGCAAAGATCATTCATCAAATAATCTATTAATAAGTTAGGTCACAAATCCGAAAGAACAATTTTTTTAAAGTGGATAGCCATCAAAAGCAGAAGCTTTAATCTAATAACAACTCACCGATGGCATCAGAGTAAGGGAAGAGCTCATTAGTGGCATTCCAAGACAAGAATGGGTCAAAAAATGTGAACTGGTAAGGGAAAAATCATGTATAATCAGACAAATTTAGAAATGAAAACTTCAAGCCATTTACAACAACTTCAAAATCCCTGAAAGGAGTTTGTGTTGTACAAGGTCGACTTGAATAAGGTATTGCAAAGTATAAAATGATGTGTAGTGAGTTTCAAAGATATGGCCATATCAAATGTTCCCGTAAGCCAAAGTGATAAACCTGACCAGGAAAACTAATACACAAAACACCTAAAAATGGTAACATGATGGATCAAAAATATTAGATAGAGTTCTAGAACCCATTAAAATCTTCAAAGCAGATTACAAAATCGAAAGAAATGAACAAGTTTGAATACCCACATTGACAAACATTCAGATCTGGCAAATTTTGAGAAAAATGGGAATACCCATTTTATATTCAGAACATAATAATCAAGAAAATCCCCAAATACAAGCTGCAAGGAAATATTTTCACATTTTTTGGAGAGAAACTCGAAGGTGGGGTGACTTACCAGTTCCAGTTCAGTGAAAGCTCAAAACCATAAAAAATCCTCAAGAATGATGACACCCAGAAGCTTATTTAAGCTCAGAGATCAAGTTCATGCAAGAAATCACACGGAAACAAAAGGTTTTCGAGGTGTTATAGTCAAATAAATCTAAACAAATTAGAGAAAAAGGTTACAAAGTTCACATAACTAGAGCCTTACCCCTCTTCATTGATGGCAGCTAATATTCACATAAGACCACAAAAATAAGAAATGATCGAGTTTATACAGAGTTTCTTCATCATTTTTGTGGCGAGATTGAACAGGAACAAAAAAATCCATGAGAAAGCTCAGAAATATAGATTCATGGTGGCCTGGAGAAAATCAGCTAGGGCTTCGCCAACCCAAGGAACTCGAGAGATGGAATGAAAATGATAGAGTTCGAAGGATTTTTTCTTCCCCCCAACTCGTGGTTAGTTTCCTAACTTAACCAGGGTTAGAAAAGTGTGCATGTGTATAACCATGGAGGAAACCCTAACTTAACCAAGGTTAGGTTCATCACCCGACGCCTCATGAATTGGGTCACTGATCTGTGGAGGAGGGGAAAAAATAATTCAATCAAATGATTCATGTTTTGACCATAGTCTATGCTATATAATAATAAGAAGGGGACCAAATAATCATGTGGGGGTATTGACCTTAGGAAATCAAAATATGCACTTATGATTAGGTGGGAACAATTATCAAAGCCTTTGCATGTGCCAAATTCCCCTTCACGTTGAGATAAAACATATGCCCACCTTTTACCAGTTCCTTATGTTTTCACACAAAAGCTAAGTAATTATTATCTTATGCATGTGACCAGGAAAGAGACAAAATCACCTTTTCATGCACATGTGGCACTTGAGGTCAAAATTCACAATGTCACATCAAAGCTTGAAGACATGGTCCCATGCATGTAGAGTTACAGCTGATTGCTCATCCAAAGCTTATTATTAGCAATTCACCCAACTTTATTAAACATAGAACAGTCAACTACAGTTTGACTGAGTTAGTAATCAAGGCTATTAATGCCTCTTTATATTAGCATGCTTATTTTTATTCTTTATTTATTAATGATAAAGGATAAAAATAGGGTGCATGTGTGAGTACAATTTTTAGTCTATTTTTAGGAAGGGTGGGATGAATAATTTTTGCTATATATTATGTGCAATTAGCAAGAGCACAAAGGGAGGAATTTTTGACACATGAGTGCTGAAGCAGATTTTGCTAGTTCTTTTCCTCTAAATGAGAAGTACATTCTTCTTTCCAATTATTTGTAGTCTTGTGTATGTTTTATTAATCCTTGTGAATGTTGAATTCCCTAATTAATCATCTTACCATTGAAAATTCATAATTTCTGGTTGATATTAACGTGCATGTGTAACTTAAAAGTATTGTTGTGATACTTCCCTCAATACATCAAAGTTTTGAATATTCTATCATAATCAATGTTCCTTGTGCATCAAGAATTCCATTCTCATATCAATTGTGCATGTGCCAGTCAATGACCTCATACAAGTTTGGTGTATCACCCCAGTTTTGAATCTATTTTCAGTCAATTTTTACCCTCAAACCCCTAGAAAAATTAGTTTAGGATACATCAATAAGGAACTGACCTTGATATCAGAGACACACCTCAAAATAGTTATACCCAAATCAATCAGGTCCATATTGTATCTCCTGAGAGAGATCAATTTTTCTGAGTTCAGGTTACCTTATTTTTCTGTTGTACCAAGGTGCATTTGACTATTGATACAGTAACTTCAGCATGATGTTCTGGAACTTCTTGATTCTATAGCTTGCTGTTTTTCCATATCAATAATTTGATGCTCACACAAACATTTTCCTTAAATTGGTTTTGTGACACGGATATCAATATCATATTCTATGAATTTCGTAATCCAGCTTGCTCTCTTCTCATTCAGCTCTTTGTTCAACAAGAACGCTTTGACACTTGAATGAGAAACTAAAACATGTATCTTGTTATTGGAAAGCATGTACTTTGAAATTTTCAATCCTCTAACTATGGAAAGTACCTATTTTTTAAGAAAGGTGTACCTTGTCTCATAGTCATGCAAACTTTGTCCAAAGAAAGCAATTGGCTACTCAGTGTTTTCATCATTAACCTGAGTTAAAATAGATGAAATGGTCTCAGCTCCTGCAAGTGCATACATTGTAAAATATTTATCAAAATTTGGATTTGCAAGAGTAGGAGCTTGTGAAATGGCTGTTTTAATTGCTTCAAATCCTTTTCTCCCTTTTCTGGTCCAAGAGAAAGTATTATCCTTTTTAACATAGATGTTAAAGGCTTGACTAATGCTACAAAATATGGAACAAATCTTCTAACAAAGTTATTTTTCCAAGAAAACTCTGTAGTTATTTCTTATGATGAGGCAAGGATAGCTATGAAATAGCTTTGATTCTGAAAGGATCAATAGCTAAACCTTGTTTAGAAACAATATGACCCAAGCAATTTACCTTGATGTACTGAAAAAATAGACTTTTTGGGATTCAAAGATATTCCAAACTGTCTGCAAAGCTGGAAAGTCTACCTTAAATGCATTATATGTTCATCAGAATTTTTGAAAATATGGTAACATCATATAAATAAACCAATATGCATTTATTTAATAAACTATAAAATCCATATCCATTGCACGTTGAAACATTGCACCAACATTTGAAAGACCAAAAGACTTTCTTTTATAAGTATAAGTGCCCCATTTAGTGGTAAAGGTTATTTTGTATCTATCTTCCTCATGCACAAGGATCTAATTGTATCCACTATAGCCATCTAAAAGAGATAATCTATCCAAACCAGAAACTTTTCTCAAAATCTGATCCATATTTGGTAGAGGATAATGGTCTTTTAATGAAGCTTTATTAAGGTCTCTAAAATCCACACATAGCCTAATTTCTCCATTATTTTTCTGAACAGGAACAAGATTAGCTACCCAACTTGAATGCTTAACTGGAAAAATAATACCTGATTTGATTAACTTAGATAACTCTTTTCTCATTAATGGCTCAATTTTTAGATTTACGGGCCTTTGCTTCTGCCTAACTGGCTTGGAATTTGGTTGTAACTCTATTGTATGCTGAGCTAAAATTGGATCAAACCCTCTCAAATCTTGGTACTTCCAAGAAAAAACATCTCTGAATTCTTTACATAATTTGATAAATGATTGTTTTTCAGCTGAAGAACATACCTTTCCAATAAGTAGTTTCTTTTCATCATCCACCAAGATTTCTTCGTAGTTATCTACGTGAGTTGAAATCTTGCCTTTGTCCTTTATTAACTGATCATCAAAACTGAAAATGTCTTCTAGAGTGACCAATCCTTGAGGAAAATTATTTGTTTTTAAATGAACAATCTGGTCACCATAAAAGTGCTACAGTTTTTCCTGATTTACTGCAGAAAATTCAGCTTCTTGCTACAGAAATCTGCAAATATGTTTATCGTCTTCAAAAACATGCCAATTCTCTTCATTGTCAGGAACTGAAGGTCTGAATAATTAATTTAATATGTGGTTGTATCTTGTTGTTTTTGATAATCTTTCTAGTACATCAAAGAGCTGGCACTAACTGCTGCAAGTTTGTCTGCATGCTTATTTTCAGCTCTTGAGACAAATTGAATCTAATAGCATCAAAATCATTCATTAAGTCTGAAACTCTATGTTTGTAAGACTTCAGCAATGAATTCTTACACACATTAAAGTTTTTCACTTGATTAATAACTAATTTTGAATCACCAAAAACTTGTAAAGTACTGATACCTCTCTTTCTAGCCCATTGCAAGCCTTGAATTAACGCTTTGTATTTAGCTACATTACAAGTACAAGAAAACTAAAACTTAAAGCTGAAAAGTACCTTTCATTTGAAGGGAAAGTAAGCATTAAACCTGCACCTTGTCCCTTCTTATTTTTTAGCTCCATCAAAGTGAAGCTTCCATATCCCTTCTACTACTACTTCTATTTTGGACAACAAGGGAATTGGTGCATTTTCTTCATGCAAGCAATAAACACCAAAAAAATATTCTTCTACTTCTTTAAAAGGGTCATAAGCTTGTTCTTTTTGAGTTTTTTCATCCATGAATAGATTAGAAACACCATCTAGTGCAGAAACATGTGTTGTAACATCAAAATCAGACTGATCTAAAGTTGAGTAATTTGTTGCAGTGTTTGAAGCATGTGGTTCAATATGAAATCTAGCCAGAGGCTCTAAATTTATGGTAACCTTAGTTCCATATCATGTAGTAAAGAACAAAAATGACCAATCTGAAGAAAGATAACCTCCTATTTTTGCTGTAAAATATCATGATAAACATAAGGAAAAATAGGGAGGCAAATCTACAACAGTCACATCTTGTAGAATTGTAACATTGGGAAAAGCATGTAAAGTTACTTCTAGTTTTCTAATAATACCAACTGTATTAGTTGTTTTCCCGTCTAGCTGCAACACGCTTTTCTCTGTAGGCTCATACTCAGGCCCAACTTTTCTGTAATTGCTTTTGGCATAACTATGCTACTTGCACCACTGTCAACCATACAGTTATGAACTAAATTATCTCCAATAATCAGAGATAAATAAAATGGTTGTGGCTTCTTGATATCATGATAATTTAAGACCTTTTGAACCATCCATTTAACTTCTTTAATGTGGTCTTGTTCCATTATTCCAAGGACCATGTCTACTTTCTGGACTTCCTTTTCTATCCGTTTTGAAGAAATCTGTGAACTTAGCAAGTTCATGAGAAAGTAAATCATGTTGTCCTAGAATACTTAGAGCATCCCACATTGAGATATTAACATTATGTTTTTTCATTACATCAACAATGTTAAAAGAAGCAACAATTTTGGAAACAAATTCTACTATTTTAGCATAGGCTTTGGCAAAAATTGACTCTGCTTCAGTTGCTCTTGATATCTGAGGTATAAAAAGTCTTCTTGGATCATGTTGTAACTTTTTTTTTGTTCTTTACCAGTTGAAACACCTGTTGTTTTTTTTGGAACAACAATATTATTTACCAATTTTTAGTTTGTACCTACTGTTTAATCAATCATTATAGGCAGAACAGGTCTGTTTTGATACTTTTGACTTTCTTGAGCCTTTTCTTGGGCTCTAGTAGTAACTGCAATAAAATCATTTTCACTAAAAATGACCAAGTTTTGTTCAGGTGATTTTTGAACATGAGTTTCTTGCTGCCCACCCTCCATTTGAGGCATGAACAATGTTTCAGGTTGAGGTTGTGCAATAAGGCTTATATTCAGGAATGCATTTGGACAATTTGTAGCTGTATGAGGTTGATTACAAGGTTGACACCATTCTTCTGTAGCCATATTAACTAGGAACTAAAGTGTTAGATGAACTAGGAGATTTT
This sequence comes from Taxus chinensis, assembly GCA_019776745.2. Taxonomy (NCBI): domain Eukaryota; kingdom Viridiplantae; phylum Streptophyta; class Pinopsida; order Cupressales; family Taxaceae; genus Taxus; species Taxus chinensis. Next base: position 181,096,933 of record CM034152.1, on the reverse strand, counting down.
GGGTCAAATTGCCTTGGCTGATATGGTTGTCTATAATTTTGATTTTGGTTATAAGGTTGCCTATTTTGTTAGTTTTGCTGATAAGGAGCTTGATAAGGCCTGCTAGGTAATGCAAGTCTGTTTTCAATCGATGTTAGCTTATTTCCCATAGTCTGCAAAGCTTTAAACACATCATCTTGATGGGGCTACAATAACAGGCTCTAAAATGGTGATAGGCTATGGGATAGGTGCCAAATCTGCTACAAAAGGCATTGAAGGCCTTGGTGCTAATTTTCTGGCTTGAATAAGACTATTTTCAGACTTTATAGCAATATCATAAGCTGTCAGGAGAGTGTCACCTCCCATAGACTGAATCATAGTTGAAATATCATTGTTTAAGGCTCTAAGATAATAAAGAAAAGCATGGTCAACTTGAGGCTTGACACTAGCTGGAATTATTTCCCAAGTTCTAGCAAAACGTATGTTGAAACTAGCCATAAAATCATGAGGGGCTCTCTTAATTGTAGACAACTATTCTATGAAGGATAAATGATCTGAATTATCTTGAAATTGTTTAAGTAATTTCTCACCTAACTCATCCCAAGTTCTTATGCTTCCAATTTCTAAGGTTCTATACCATTGCAAGGATTTCCCTTTAAAGGATGCAGCTAAAAGTCTCAAGGCTACATCTTCATGTGTTATATTATGGACTACACATAGGGCTGCAACATCTTTGATGTGTTCTATAGGAGTAATCTGATTTTCACCAGTGAATGAAGGAAAAAATTTCATGTATTAGGGATATCATGATAAACTTGAATTACTAAACGGATACCATTAGTAAAGGTTACAAAATTTCTAGGTGGTTAAATAGCCATTGGAAAAACTGAAATCTAAACAAAGAGATTAATACATGGTGAAGGAAGGTTAGGAGGAGGGTTGTTAAAACTAGGCCTATTATAAGGTAGGGTGTTACCAACTCTTCTTCTTCTTGTAGAATTCAAAGGTAAAGAAATAAAATCAGAAGGAATTCCTCTTACCGATGATCTTGTAGTCACTTTAGGCATGGAACATGCTGTAAAACTAGTCTGAAATCAGCCTTACGGAAGTCACCAAATAAATATTTTAATCTTTAGAATAAGTTTTGCAGCTTGTTGCTCCAAAAGTAACTTTTCTTTGTTGTGAATCTATTGTAAATTGTTGTAATTTGCTCACATATCTGATTCGTGGTCCCACCTAGCATGCCAAAAATTGTTATCTCTTGAAAGTGCACCCTATAGAGAGATGACTGCAGGGGTTCTAAGCTTGATCTAGATCTCTCTCTTTCATAGATATAATGTAAACACCTCAGTTTTGTGGTATACCTATTGTTGAGGTGAGTCTCCGGTATCAAGGTCGGTTCCTTTTTGATGTATCCTAAACTAATTTTTTGGGGTTTTGAGGGTAAAAGATGACTGTAAATGAATTGAAAAAATAGGGTGATACACCAAACTTGTTGAGGGATTTGACTGAGTACATGCAAAAATAATTTGAGAATGTATTTTGGATGCACAAACCAATAGTTTTCAGTAGAATATTAAGGCAAAAACACTTGATGTATTGAGGGAATGATTCACAACAATACTGTTAAGATAAACATGCACACTAATATTATGTAGAAATTACTAAATTTGTAGCAAGGTAAGATGATTAATCAGGGAATTTGACATTCACAAGAAATAATAAGGTATACACAACACTATAAATAATTGGAAAGCAAGAAATCAACTCTCATTCAAAGGGAAAAACTAGCAAAATATGCTTCAGCACTCATGTGTCCAAAAAAGTCCTCCTATGTGCCTTGCCAATGCACACAATATATAGCAAGATTATTCATCCCATCCCATCCTAAAAATAGACTAAAATTTGTACTCGCCCATGCATCCTATTTTACCCTTTATCAGAATAAATAAAGGAATAAAAAATAAACATGCTAATACAATGAGGCATTAATAACCTTGATTACAAAAATACATCCCAGTCAAACTGCAGTTGACTGTTCTATTTTTAACAAAGTTAGATGAATAATTTGGCTAATAATAGCCCTTGCTTGATGAGTAAGTCTCCTCCAATGTGCATGTAATCTTTGTCTTCTAGTTTCATGTGACACTTACAATTTGATCTACTTGTAGTGATAATATTATCATTCTTTAATCCTGCCCCTTGGATGCACATGCAAAAATAAATCTCTCTGTGTGAGAAAAAATAATTCCTTTATTTGCAATACTTTGGGAAAATAATTCACCCATGTATTCCATCCTGATGGGGACCACTTGTGGTTTAGATGTTGACATCTCACACTATCCTCTTATGATTCACATGTGAAATTTACTCCTATGCAAATATCTCCTAATCAATGCCTTTATTTCAACCTTCCCACTGTGGGGACCACTGTGCATACATGTATAATAGGCATTCTCCCTTTTTGATGGCTATGACAGATTACCTTAGATAAATTTTACACAATGATATAATAATCATTGTTATACTTTAGAAATTTTATCATCCTTTTACATATCTTGAACAAACACTTGGCATTCATCTATCTTGAGTATATTACACGGTACCATAATTGAATGTATTGGTTTTGACCTATGGTGACATGGGAATGAATAATAGTTTATGATTATAATTAAATTGATTACCTTTTTGGTAATATACATTGTTAAACCTTATTCCATCATGAATGATTAGACTATAGTTTGTCCTTGATCATTTTTGTATAACTTAATGTTATAATCAATTTTCCAATGATTAGTGATAACATGGGGCCAACCTTCTTAAATATGAATCACCCTATACCTTTTGATAGGTGGTGAAGATGCTAACCTTGAGTTAGCTAGGGTTGGATAGGCTTGACACCTTGGTAATTTGATGAATCCTCGGTCGAGCTGTGGGAAGATGTGGTTAGTAGAATGTTTTTGAATTACACCCTCATATATTGCCATCAACTTTGATTTAAGGTACTTGACTGGATCTACACCTGTTTGATCTTATGGTTTAGCATGCTGAATTTGCATTGATTATGGTTTTGGATATCCTGCCATTTCTTTTGGCCATTGATCTTGTGTACTTAAAAATTGATCTCACATTGATTGATTTGTTTGATTCATTGGATTTTATGTTGGGTTGCATTTAATCATATACCTTTGATTTTTTCATGGTTGATTCTGGTAAGCTCATTAGATTTCATTGATGTCTAACTGCATTGCTGAGTTAGCAATGATGGACCATTTAAAGTTTATGTATTTGAACTTGAAAAAGGGGTTTCTTTTATTTGTACCCTAAAACAATCATTTGCATGTAATTTCTACTTTTGAGTGGAAATTCTGCCCTGGAAATCTTTTCTTCAAGACCACCATTTTTTAGAACTCTTTGATCTGGAATGAGGGTTTGTGTTCATACCTTGATTCTTGAGGCTTATTTGTCTATTAATAAAATAGTTACATTTTCATCATGGATCTTCTTTTGGTATCTTAGCTTTGAAAAAGTTCATAAGGCTGTAATTTTGATCGTTTGGGCCTTGAATGAGCCAAGTTGGAAATTATTTGCATTCTTCTGTGCACTTTTTTACTTATTTGGAATAACACCATGGATATTGGTTTAAGCTTTCTTTAATGTGGGTCTAGTTTTTGAGTTTGAGTAGATCTGGGCTAAACTATCTTTTGAAGGGATCTTTCAATCTATTTATAAAACCTTTTATCACCATTATCATTTGGTCCTTTGAGCTTTGGTTATGTTTTGATGGATCTAAATTAATCCCTACTTAAAGGTGCATTTGTCATTTTCTATTAAGCTCGATGTTTTTGTTTCCTTGAAACCTGGGTACTGCAAATTTTCAAAATTCTGGCTATTGATTATCTTTATCTTTGTCATTTCCTATGAATACTGATATTTGGTATTGCATTTGAATTTATCTATGTTTTCTGAGAAACTTAATCACCTTGGTCTTGAGCTCAAAGTCTTTCATTTATTTTTCATCACTCTGTTGCCCGAAAGTTTTGACTATTCATTTTGGAAATTCGTGAGTATACCCCATATTAACCTATTTCTTTTTTTTTTTTTGCAATTTTTTTTGCTTCAAAATGGATATGCCATTTTCCTATCTGGTTACTCTTTTCCTTAAGTTGTTCAGAACATAAGAACAAATGAGAATGGATATGCCATTTTCCTTGCTCTGAACTTTTGAAGCTCGTGGTCTCCATTCTCATATTCCTGTATTTTTTCCATGAATGTAACTCGGCTTCGAATGGAACATATGTTGATGACTATATTTTGTTTCCATCTCATATATGTATCTTGAATTATGAACTAGTCTGGGTTCTATATCCTGGTGGCTCATTATGTTTATTTTATTTGCATAAAAGTGTGCTTGGGTGTTTATTGTTTTGCACAATGTGATTTTCTATATATTTTGCTCTACTTTGATTAATTTTAGCTTCTCAAATGACTTTTCTCGATTGACCTTTGTACAACCAATCTGTGTATTGTTATTTTCTGTTACGATGAACTTGTATCTTTTTGCTTCAATCTCTACTGTGAATTTTTTTTTCACTCCATTACCTTTGATTTCTTTGAAATTATTTGAGGATTTTCATTGCTTTGATGGTTCTTTTAACTTAGGAGATTTTACATTGTTGGAACCTTCCTGTGAACTTATTTGCATGTTGTACATGTCTTTCATGATGGTTTCAGAAACAATCTTATGCACATTTTCATTAGTAATTTGGTTATGCTTTGAAAAATGTTGATGTCTCCGTGAAATGACCACACTTGTTTATAGCATCTGTTTGACGTTCATTTTTTTGCACTCAATTTCCTCTTAATTCAGTACTTAAAATGAAAATCATAATTCTATAAATATATGTTCTGAAATGGCTCTATGTCTGAAAATCTGTATTCATGTTCATTGTAATTCACAGTGACTGTTTGTGAATTGAAGAACAAATATTTCTTATCAAGCCAACTAAATGCACTTTGTTTCTCCATGTTCTGAACAAACCTTAAGGAATTATAATTGTAAATTATACCTATTCCATTTTTGAAAGTTATTTTCTATTACTCTGTATACATCTTTTACGGATTTAAGCTTTGTTGGTCTTCGTCTTTGACCTTATGATGCAGATAATATTCCATTCTATTTTTACTCTATTATTTCTTTTGTGTTGATGACTTCTTATTTTAATCATGAAAGGTTCCTTAAAAAGTATATCTTGGGATATCTTCTTCAATTTAGGTTACTGTAACCTGCATTTGAAAGTGAATTTAAAAGATTTTCTGGCATTTTTCTTATTCTTCCTCCTTACTTGAAAAGAAATCTTTCTTTTCCATTCTCTTTCTTTAATCTTTCTCTAAAGAAACTTGAGTGATTCAGTTTAGTTGGATGGATTGATATTTTTTAATCCTCATGTCATTGCCTGAATTGTAATTTTTTGATGAGTATGTCAACATTGTAGATACACTTACTTTTACTTGAACCAATTTGATTTATGCTATAATTTTTTCCCCTGTTATTGCAACACTTGATGATTATGAATCCTTAATCTTTTATTGATCCATTTTTCCTTTCATTTGTAAAGATACTTCATTGGAGAACCATGAGTTTGATCTTGTAACTATGTATGTTCATTGTTTAACTGTGATTTATATAGTTCCATTATCTCAAATTGAAAACTGATGTCATAATATCATGAACTCAAAACTCTCCTAATCTGTACTTGATAAAAATCTTCTTTAATTTCCTATTAACTTGATATCTTCATTCCTTATTAATATTGATCAAAATGACATAATTTTAGATGATCGGAGAATGATGTAATCCTTGATGTTTGCTACTATTTGAAAATTCTTGGCTTCTTTTTATGTTGTTAACTGAACTCACACCTTATGCATTATTTTAGTACATTCTCATTACTATGTCCTTACAGATACTCCTTCTCTGTAAATAATTTAGCTTTGATGATGATGTTCTCTTGTAGACAGTAGCTATGGGGAGAGTATGAGACCGCAATCTTATTTTCCATACTGCATAAGTGTACTTTATTTTATCTAAAACTGTACTTGATAGTTTTTTTAAAAAGAAAGTGCCCTTTTTGAAATTTGTACTTTGATCATTGTAATAGATATGAATGAATCCTTTTTCTGAAATCATGATAACCACTAAAATTGAACAACTATAACTTGGTTGTGCATCATAATTTTGATAATATCTTGAATCTATGTCCTTGACTCTACAATGTATAATCTTCCTTTTCTTCAAGTTATCTTAAAGTATGATTCAATTTGGTACTCTATTGAAGCTCTGAAGCTGACCAATAATCATTGTCTATACTTTCTGTATGCATTCCATTTTCTTCGTTAGAAAATTACAACACTAAACTTGCATTCTTTTATAGATTAGTACAAGTACATCTTTGTATATTTAGCCTTTAGTCTGAATCTAAAATAAAAGTACTTCTCTAGTTCAAATTGTAGAATGTAATACTTCTTGATATCCAAACACAACAATTAGTGTTTATTTCCTTCTTCTTACTTGTACCTGCACATTTAGATAAAACTAGTTAGAAAATATTAGGATTTTTTACATCTCTCATGTTCCATTGTTTTTTATTTTCTTTTTCTTCTTCTGAAATGATTCTGGGAATCATGTACACTAATGTAGAATACTACCCTTGTCAATTTTGTATCTATCATTGATGTATATATACTTGTAACTCATACCTCATAATGCCAAGAGATCCATTTGCACGAAATTAGATAGTACATGAATATAGATTAACCTTGAGCTCGTGACTGACAATCCTTCTTTTCTATTTCTTAGGTACAATGCCAACGTGGATAGAAAATATGAAGATGAAGTAAATATGTAGCTAGAATTGGAACAACGTAGATGAAAGAAACTCAAGGAAATGATGGGTTTTTTCATACACCTTTACTTTATTTTTCATGCACATGTACCTTCTACTTCAGTAGTTATGAATTTCTTTTGATTTACATCCCATGGATTGTGCGGGAAATATTTAAATCCTTTATAAATAAAATATCAAATTCTGGAATTGATTTGTGTACTTCTTTCTGCATTTTAGTTTTATGTATGGATTGTATAACGAACTAAACAACTCAATCACATAATTGGATGTATTTAATCATGAAGGAAAGAACCTTAAAATACCTAGAACATTAGTAATGAACTTTCAACTATTGTAATATGCAACTCTATTTGTTGTTCCAAAAATTAACATTCCAATTACTCTATAATTATAGCATTCATCAAGTTGATACATCTTTCCTTAGGGTCTTTTGTGTTCTCTTGCTAAAGAAAAACATGGAATTTAAGGCTATGTGATTTGTTAAATTTTATACCAACAAACATAGCTGAAAATTACATGTAATCATTAACTTAATGTAATGGAACAAATATTAAACTGAATGAACCTTCTAGGCTAGGTCCATTTCAGCAATACCATCCATGGTAACAAAGTTTCGAGTTGCCCATTTTTGAACAAGTGCAAAAATTGTCAACAATGCCCATATTCCATTTCTCCTTGTTGGCTTGTTGTAGTCAAGCCTTTGTGCTTGTTGAGAAGTTGTTGTTTGTTTGAATGGATTGTTTGTATGTGCTATTTGTTGTGTTATTTTGTGGATTGTATTTTGTTTGTGGAAGAAATTATTTTAAAAAGTTGTCAAATGTTTCTCAAGATCCCTCATTGTTTTTTGGTTGGGGCTCAGGGGCTAATAAGGGGATGACTTCTCCCCTTATTGGATTATAGGTTAGGTGGAGAACATTGCCTATACCCCTTTTTTCCTTATATTGTGATCCAAGTTTTGAAAGATTGAAGGGTGCAAGATCGAATCTATAAGTTGTGAGAAGACATGCAAAAGAAGTTTTGTGTTTAAAGTTTATTCGAAGAACCTTCATGTTGTAATTATTATTTCTATTATCCTCACTTAGAGTGAAAGATTATAACCCTTGTATACTTAAAGAAAGATTGTACATTCATTTATTTAAATTTGGAAGTATTATAGTGAAAAGAAGAAAAATTTGAGTTGTATGTTGGTTGGAATGTACTCTCCTAAATTTTTATATTATTAAAAGTTGCAATACATATTTGAGAAAAAATGATTGTCTTAAGTTTTCAAATGGAAGCATATGGAAAAAAAGACATGTATAGTTGAAGCTTATTGCTATTACATGTTCTCAACTTGTAAATTTCACAAATAATATATTGGATGTAATATTGCATTTTAATAAGTTATTCTTGCAAAGAGAATTTATTGAGACTTGTATTATTTTTTTTGAAGTAAGAATTTGAGATGGTTTTGTAATAGGAGTGAATATCCTTTAAATATGAATATTATTTAAGTTGTATTATAAATCTATTTTGAAAAGTTCGGGCCCTTGAATAGGAAGTAAATGTTAATTCTTCTTACATTATTGGTAATCTTGTGTAAGTGTGGAAAATGAATCAATACCATTTAAGTATGTTTTACCTTCTTTTATCCAAATGGTTGTGCAAGAAAGATTAGATGGGATAAATTTTATAATCTAGTTTCCCTTTGTTGCAATAGTTCAAATTAAAAAAAAGGGTATAAGTATATATGTAAGTTTAATTATAAATTTATAGATATTAAATATATAAAACTATTGAGAATAAAAAAAATTATATTCACTATATGATATTAAGTTTAATTTTAATATTGATGTTAATATTAAAATACATACATACATGCATGCATACATGCATACATACATACATACATGTGTGTGTGTGTGTACTATATGTTATAGGTTATAATAATTTAAAAAAAAAAGAAAGTTGCTTTTGGGCTGAGTGGCCAAACCTGTGTGATTGGGATAGTGGGGATTTTTGCTTTATTAAGTGGGGAATGGGGGGCGGTTTCCGACCCCACCCCCACCCCATATTATATGGGATGGGGGGTGGGGTTGGTGAACCCCCCATATATATATATACCTAATAACAAATGGATATTCTATTTTAACTCATATTTATTAGATGGGGAAAATGCCCATTTGCCTAATTAGGGTAAATATAATAAAACTAATCTATAACAAATAAATTTTAGCTAAACCCTAGGAGAGAGTAAAATGGAACAACAAATAAATTTGTAACCAAACCCGATAAAGACTTTGCAAATAAAATAAACATTGAGATTGCAAGTATCCATCCTGGTGCCTTCATTATCCTTTCATGGAACCCTTTTTCCTTCTCCTTCTCCTCCCATAAACCTACAAAACAAAATGAGAAAATAAGTCAAATGAATGAATACAAGCTTTCTAAAAGATGATTAGGGTTATTTTTGAATCCTAGATCTAAGGGCTAGGATTTAGTCCATCCAATGGCTAAAAATCATCCCTACAAAAGTTAGGTGAGGGTTAGGTGAGAATACTTTAATTGAAATGCATGGGTCAACTTTGAATGGGGCCACTTAAGTGGTGTAGAAGTTAAATTTATTTTATAATGTAATTGATTAATTGATGACATTTTAATAAAAGCCCATGACCATTGTGATTAATTAAATCTAATTTACTCCTTAGTAACAAAGCAATGTTTATAATAGGAATTTAATTTATTTGTGTTTATTCAATGGGAGGGTGAGTTTAGACTTAGCTCTAAAAGATAAAATTATTAAAGGACATTTGAAATTTTATACTAAACTAAATAAGGATTATAGAAGTGGTGATTTAAGCCCGAACTGGAGATTACATAATATAATGTAATTGTTAATTAAAATGATAGATTGTTGAACAAGAAATTAACTAAGCGTTGCAACCGGTTTTAATAAAAAAAATTATTCAGTAATTTTTTCCAATTTAACTATTGGGTTGTCTTGGGTTTTGTGTGGGAAAATTGTGGGCATTTGGCTTGGTATCAGAGCCGTGGGTTCAATGCTTGGACCTCGAGAAAAGCTAAGTTGGATGGAAATACATTGATCTGGTGGGATCACCTACAAAATAAAAGACAAAGGAATGAAAAGGACAAAATCTGAAACTGAAATAAAATGGTAAAGAATCTGAAAGAGAAGTTTCTTCATGTGGATTATTCTCTAGACACTATTTCGAAGGTTTCAAAACCTAAGGCAGAATTATCTCAACGTTGAAGAGTATACTAATGAATTTTATAATTTATCAATCCAGGTGGAACAGGGAGAGTATGAAGAAAAAAAGGCAACACGGTATGTGAATGGGTTGACTTATAACATACAAGATGAACTTAGTATGATCCGGATCCATAGCCTAGATGATGCTTATCAACTTGCATTAAAGGCAAAGGATAAAGAGAGCAAGAAGAGTAATTTTTAGAAGAGGTAGATGAAGAGAGGTCCATCATCATATCCAATTAGGGGCAGGGGTAAGATTTGATTATATACAAGATGAATCCTCTAGTACATAAGGTCATGTAGATTCTATTCAAAGCCACGTGCTAACTACCAAAGAGGTAGGGGATTTCGAGAGGGGAAGAGGTTATAATGGTGGACGGGGCTGGAATAGCCACTAAAGGCATAGTATACATGTTACTAGATGTGGTGAAGAAGGGGCACAGAGATTTTAAGTGTCCGCACAGTATCCTACACAGGATGGATGGAAAACATAAAAACCATGAGTAAACCTAGTTAAGGCTGAAAGAGGAAGAAGAAATAGAGTGTTGCTACATACTTAGGTGAATCCCTTATGATAATGAGAACGATGATCATCCTGAAGGAAGTATAAAGAACGTGATGGTTGCTGGAGTTGATTCGTGGCTTACAGAACAAATATATTTCGAACAAGATACACCTATTGGAGGAAAGGTATGTAAAATTATTATTGATGGTGGTAGTTGTGAAAATATGGTTCTCAACTATAATGGTTGATAAACTGAATTTTGAGCCATGACAAACACCCATATCCCTATCGTATATCATGGTTCAAGAAATGAAATGAAGTAACGATAGATAAAAGACGCCTTATAAAATTTTCAATTGGGAATTCCTACAGGGATTAAATGCGATGTGATGTTGTCCCAATGGATGCATGTCATATATTATTAGGTAGGCCTTAGAAAATATGATAAAAAGGTTACAAATGATGGAGGGAAATATACTTATACCTTTTGGAAGGATGGTGTAAAGGTGGTCTTATTACCCTTCAAGGAAGAAGAGAAGAGTGAGGGCTTATTAGGCTACAAAAAAGTTTGTTGTACAGAAATGGAAGAAGCTGGATTGTGTTATGCATTAATGTCAAAGAAAGTGTACAATAGAAGGCCTTTGATATACCCATTGCGGCAGAAAAGATACTACAAGAATTACAAAGATGACATATCAGATGAGCTACCAAATGGGATACCCCCAAAGAGGGATATACAACACCATATTGATTTTATCCCAGGATTGGCCCTTCCAAATAAGTCAAGCCTATCAAGATGAGTCTAACACAGCGTGAGGAGTTGAACAGAGGAAGTGGACAGATTTTAATACAGAAAGGGTTAGTGAGATAAAAAATGAGTCCATGTGCAACTCCATGCGCTATTGAACTCCTAAAAGTGATGTAGACTGGAGAATGTGTATGGACAGTAGAGCCATAAACAAAATGAAAATTAAGTAGTAGGTCTCTCAATTCCACGATTGGATGGGCATGATATGGACGTGCTAGCCAAAGCTCGATATTTTAGTAAGATTGAACTATGGAGTGGTTACTACGAGATCCGAATCTGTGAAGGGGATGAGTGGAAAACTGCTTTTAAAAAAAAAAGATGGATTATACAAGTGGATGGTGATGTCATTTTGGCTATCTAATGCACCCAGTACATTTATGAGGTTGATGAACAGAAGTACTCCGAGAATACAATTGGTAAGTTTGTGTGGTTGTCTATTTTGATGATATTTTGATATTCAGTAATACAGTGGAAGAACACTTGATTACGCCTCTGAAATTGGTATTAGAATTGCTACATAAATGAGAGTTTGTATGAAAACTTAAAGAAGTGTAGATTCCTTCAGAAAAAGTCTAGTTTTTTTTGGGATTTTTCATCTCAGGGGATGAAGTGAGGATGTATGAGGAAAAAGTGAAGGCAATTCTAAAATGGCCTATTCCAAGGAATGTGACAGATGGTTCGTAGTTTTTATGGGTTGGCAAATTATTTTATAAGGAAGTTCATCAGGAATTTTAGTAGCATTGTTCGCACCCAATAACAAAGTGCATGAAAGGGAAAGGAGTTTGTATGGACCAAGGTAGCAACAAGACAATTTTGAATTGTTGAAGAAGAAAGTATCATGAGGCACCTGTTTTGGTATTGCCAGATTTTAGCAAGCTATTTAATGTTGATTGTGATTCCTCACATATTGGGATTGGAGCTGTGTTGAGTCAAGAAAGAAAAATTGTGGAATTCTTTAGTGAAAAGCTAAATGAAGTTGTAGATAATAAGAAGAGTTATACAGATATGAAACAAATTCCTAGATAATTCATAGTGGTTCAAGAGGATAATATTCTACTTATGATGTGGAATTTTATGCTATTGTTTCATGCATTAAGGAATTGGAGACATTACTTGGTAGCTAAGGAATTTATATTATTTACTGATCATGAAGCATTGAGGTATGTAAACACATAGAATAAAATAAATAATAGGTATGTAAATTGGGTTTCAGTTTTTGCAAGAATATACTTTTGTTTTTAAAGCATGATTCTGGTAAGAAGAATCATGTTGCTAATGCTTTGAGTAAGCATGTGGCCCTTTTGATAACAATGGAAAATAAAGTCAGTAGGGTTTGAGGCTAGTTAAGGAATTGTATGAAGATGATCCTGGTATTGGTGATGTTGTTAGACAATGTTAACGGAGCCTACAGTGGGTAGTGATTCTTTTAATTATTTGATACAATATGGTTATTTATTTAGGGGGGAAACAAATTGTGCATCTCTATGCTGGTTCAATGAAAGAAAATACTATAAAAGAAATGCATAGTGGAGGGTTGACTAGACACTTTGGTATAGGTAAGACAATTTCTCTTATCGTAGAAAAATATTCTTAGCCAGAAGGTAAAGAGGGAAATCAGTAGTATTTGTAATAAGATGTAGAGTGTGTCAAATGGTTATGGGTCATGCACGAAATACTGGGTTCTATATGCCATTTCCTATCCCTATAAGGCCATGGGTTTATCTGAGTATGGATTTTTGTGTTAGGGCTTCATAGCATACACAACGAGGGGAATGATTCTATCTTTGTTGTGGTTGATATATTCTCTAAGATGGAACATGCCATTACTTGTAAGAAAACTAATGATGCTTACAGAATTGCAGATTTGTTTTTTTCAAAAGTGGTTCGATTGCATGGAAATTCCAAAAACGATCACTTCAAATTGGGACACAAATTTTTTGAGTCACTTTTGGAGGACTCTGTGGAAGAAATTGGAGGAAAAAACTATAGTTCAGTAGTGCATATCACCCAAATACCGATGGGCAGACTGAAGTAGTGAATAGAATATTTTGAAATCTCCTACGTGTTGTATAGTTGGAGAAAAGCCAAAATAATGGGACTTGGCTTTACCAAAAGCTGTGTTTGCAGTCTAACAACTTGATAAATAGGTCAATAGGGAGGTCTCTTTTCCAAATTTTATATGGGTAGGAACCCGAAGGGAGTCCTTGATCTAGATTGTTCTACCAGGTGAAGATGAAACTAGTGATGATGCAGAAGCATTTGCAGAACACATGGTACAATTACAAGAAGAAGTGATGGGAAAATGCTGAAAGTAAGTAATGCACAATATAACTTAGTTGCAGATACCAGTAGTGATAGTAAATGTATTTAAAGAAGGATATATGGTGATAGATCATATTAGAAAAGAGAGGTTTACAAAGGGAACATAAAATAAACTCAAGTATAAGAATATTAGGCCATGTAGGATTCTAAAGAAAATGAGTGATAATGCCTACAAGGTGGAGTTACCAAAAAACTTTGCTAATCTCACTAGTTTTTAATGTTTCTTGATTTATATAAGTTTCCAGGTCATGAGGAAAAAAATATCGTGCAGACGAGGAAGAAATAAACTGGAAGAAATAGATGTTGAAGGAGAAAAAGGAGAGGGTAATGCGTGTTTTAGACCAAAAGATAGTCACTACTAGACATTGGAGCTACAACAGATATTTGGTGCAGTGGGAAGGTTTGCAGCAGGAAGAAAGTTTTTTAATTCCTAAGTGGTAGTCAAGGAAAAATTAACAATGGGAAATTGGATGAGTTCTGTGAACAGAAATTGCAGGTGTTGAATTTTTTTTTCAACCAGGGGAGAATGGTGTAGGAGTATAACTTGCTAGAGGCCCTAACTTTTGATCCAACTGTAGGATCATCTTGAAATTTTCCATAGTGATAGATATTGATTAGTAGTGTGCTGGGGACCAATGTCTGCCTAAAAGGTTGTGCTGAATTTTTGCACATTTTTTCGGGATCCCAATTCATTTATTTAGTGGTCTAAAATTGGCTCCAAACCTGTTTTAGTCTGCTTTTGTCTAGGTAATTATAGTTTTAATATCTCTTTGTTATGCTTGTCATGTAATAAGTCCAACGACATTGCATGAGCCCTAATTTACAAATGCACATTTGGCACGCAAAAACAGGGGTCAATCCGAGGTGTTTTGCATTTTTAGGGTCTTTTGGCATATTGTAGGGGTTTTGGCTTTTTAGAGATTTAGAGTAGTCTTGAAATGAAAGGAAGATTGTAATGCTGTATATAGAGATCAGTGTCGATTCCAGAATGAAAAGTAAGTTATTTTTAAACTATTGGTATTATTTTGCAAAGTTATTTGTGTGTGTTTTTGGAGGTATTTTAACCTATTGCAGCTTGATCCTCATCAGCACTGAATCACCAGATCCATAGACTAATGAAAGTACATATCTTATATTCCCTAGCACCCAAGTTATTCTTATCTTCCCTATCAACATGCACAGTAAGATTCTATATCCAAAAACTATAGGATATTTAGAGAGGTCGGTTAGCACTCAAATAATCCAGACCAAGCTTCTTCTGGTATCTCCAGCTATGTGAGTGTGTGTTTAAGGCCCGCGGTTGATCAAGTACAGTGTAGTATCCACTACTTCTACCCATGGAATTAATTCAAGGTGTGGGACTAACATGTAGTCCTGATGATTCTAGCAATTATCCATGATAAATCTGGGTTGCTCATTCCTAAGCTAATGCAACACCGTACTCTCTAATGGAAATAAATAGGAACACATACCTCTTCTCCTATGTACTTCTAAGGAACCAGGGAAAAGAGAAATAATCAATGAAATGAAAGAAATCTAACTATAGGGAGTGACTGCACCACCATTTTCATATCTAGGGAACATTATCTTTAATGTTTGGAAACAATTTCCACAAGGGTTTTCCACCTGAAGTGTAGAGAGGGTCTCAACAACCATCACATTTATGCTTAATACAATAACATCAAAACAACATCTCCTATGAAAGCATAATCAGTATTAAAACTCATGCAAGCGATATTAAGAATTGGCACAATAAAAGCTACCTATGCTAGTCCCCACACATCTAAGAGTGTACAAGCTCTGATTTCTGCTCCAAGAAAAGTTGAAGGAACCTTCCAAAAAATCTCAAATCCATTCTACTTTCCAAATATGAATATACACATTAGATTTCCTAAGATCTAATTGTTTCAAATCTGAAGTAACTTACCCTTATCCTTTGAGAATCTGCATCCCTTTTTCAAATGAATATGGCCTAGTCTTATAATTTATACGTGAAATTCATCTGAATCTGTAGTAGAGAGACACAGAGTGTGGAAGTCAATCTCACATGTAAACAAATATAATTTTTCTATCTTCTTTTCTCTTTCACACAACCAAGTGGATCCCTTGGCAACCTTTCCAAGACATCAACTGTGAATGTAACCACACATCCATAGCCCATTCACCTAGTTGTACTCTGTAGATTATAGGATAAGAAATTGAGTCTTGGCACATGCCTCACACATGGTGGTAGCTTGCTGTACCCAGTGTAGGAAACAAAATGTCTGCATCTTTATATGAACCCTTTTCCTTTACCAGTAATATTGCATGTCTTGAATCGATACTCCTAAATCAACACTTCCAGAGGTCACCCTGAACATAACTTTCTAGAAATAACCATTATTAGGGGTAGCATGTGAAAGAAGAGCTCTAGAATCTGAAAGTTATGGATATTCTGAAGTTTATAGATCCAGTAGGAGAGACCATAAGTGCATTTACAGTTGCTTTACCTTTTCACTTGCAATGTTTTGACTATTTATCTTTACTTCTCTTACCTCTGTAGAGAAATAAAGTATTTTTAGTTTCCCACTTTACTTAGTTTTTCATTAGCTTGGACTGCGGGAAATAGGAGGTTCTTTTACGTGTCCTCTCTTTCCACAAGCTAGCTCTAGCATTTAGCTTGGTTTGATGAGATCTTAATATGGATCTAGATGATTCCATTTCTTGACTTTGATTTCATGCATTCTTCGTGGAAATGGCTTGATGAGTGCTCAAGTAAGGACTCTTCCCCTTCTTTCTACATTTAAAGTGTTTCGATATGACTGTTTACTTCCTGAACTCTTTCTCTCATTGAAATTCTTCCTCCATTAACTATTACACTAACCAACATTGCATTTTATCTTCAATCCATTAAAAATAGATGTTGCGGCTTTTTAACATCCATTACAAAATTATCTTTGGTATCTGAGTAAAGAACGATAAGAATAAAGTATTTGACATGCACTTTTCTACTTTGTTCATCAAATGAAATTTCTGACTGGATTTTGACGTTGATTGTATACATGTCATAATAATATAATTTGAAGTGGCTAAGATACAGATTATATGGATGTTATATCACGTTCAAAATATAATATACACGTCCACTTTATTCATTATAATAAACCTTATTACGAAGCACTAGGAAAAATTGAGTAAAAATTTGCATCCATAAGATTGAAAAAATAAATTCTACCATGGTTTTCTACATATGTAAAATTCAAAGCCACTGAATAATATGTCAAGCATTAAATGCATATATATTTCTAAAGTCTTAGCAATCATATAAACATCCATTCTGAAATAAAACATCACTACATCTGGCTATGCAATTCTCATCCAATGGTAAGTATAGATAATTTCTGATACATAATAATGCACCACAAATGCATGTATCCAAAAATTGATAATCATGACCGTCAAATTTAAATCACTCTATAAAAATGAATGAACACAAAAGCTGTCATTGTTGTGCTCCCACTGAAAAAGTAAAACCTTAATTGTTGGGAATATAATAACTTCAGTTTTTAAAACAATTACAACCCTCAAGACAAGATTTGATCAACATAGTTGTTAATGTTAATCTTCATAATTGTAAGAGATAAATGCTCTGGATTCGTAAAATCAGATAAAAATTTTACCACTAGTGTGCAATGAGGTGACTGCAGTCGATCCCACCTCATCTAATTACAAATACAGTACCATTGTGTTAAGTCCTAACACCAAGAATTTATCCATGTTAATTGCCACATGTGCATTTATGATGACTCGAGTCGATCCCACCTCACAATTTTAAGAGAATTGACATGCTTCTTTACAAAGGAAATACAATGGTATTATCTTCCATCTTCTAACACCTCACAGGATTTGATCAATTTTTTTTCCCTCACTCAACTAATTTTACTTGGCTCACCAAGGAAACTTAACTTACAAAGAATTATTCATCTTTCACTTTCACTCACTTAGATCTATGGATAACCTACTATTCATTGCAGTGCATTTGCTTACTTTTACTTAGGTTGGTGGGAAAGCTAAATAACCCACTCTATAACCACCACTTGACAATGGGCTATGGATCACCACTTTACATAAAAATGTTTTATTTATCCACATTTACTCAGCATTAAATTCACTTCCGAACACGTCACCATGCGACCGACTCACTTCACCATGGCTTCCTCAACTGTGACTCAGCCTTACCAATGACGGTTGCAAGCCACCTTTGCCCTATGATGGTCTTTGCTCCTGCCTCAACGTCATGGATATTTCAAAATGTGTAAGTCTAGCTAAATCATTGTCAATCCCGAAAATGAAAGCCTTTTGCTGAAGCACCTAAGCATTGCATGCATCTCAGCTCAATTCCTTTATGATCACCTTGCTGAAAGGTAAAGCATAGGGACTCGGCCCTAGATAAGAAATTGTTGAATCACCTTGATTTTACGTAGTGAGCTCCCTACGGATGAAGGTTGTACCTGCACATTGTGTAGTTATTTATAGGTGAAAGGGGGTAGTGGACCCTTGTGTACATACTATCATGTAATATTCTTTTGAATCCATGCAGACTCAAGCTCTTCCATGGCCAATTTTAACAACTCACTCTACCTCTGCATGAATTGAACGCCTTCATTCACCTCTCACTTGCTCGAGATCAGTTTTTCTGTTGCCAAGCCCTCCATTGAGCTCACCACCCACACACTTCCTATTCGGTTTTCAAATAACTCGGCTTGTCAAGTAGCTCGTTGAGCTACTCGGTTGCCTCAATGCTACAAATCAACACTCCTAGCCCCTCAACTCACCCTGTTGATCAACCGGCTTGGCGAGCTGCTTGCCAAGCATCTTGGTGAGATATTTTTTAACTCAACAGTTTCTTTAGGCCCTTTTGTCATTTTTTTTTGCATTTTTGGCATTTTTAATGAATCTTTCTCAAGACTCCAAAAATTTACAAGGAGGAGAACCCATGTTCATCCTCAAAAATGGGGAAGAGAGGAGAAAGTTCTCCAAAGTTATGCATCAATATTATCTGCACAATAAACACATCTTCATATCCTCCTTATTGCTCCTTATTCAAAACAAGACCCTCCTTATTCCTCCCCCTTTCTCCAAGTCCTCCTTGGAAGGATTTTCAAACCCCAAAAGGGGTTTCCTTACCAAGAATGGGGAAGGAGATTCAAGCCAAATGAATCAACTTCCACACCTCAACCATTTGAGGGGAAAAACAATAAGATCCTACAAGGCTTGGCCATCAAGCCTTGATGATTGAGAGGGAAAATTCCCTCTCTCTCCCCCCACACTCCAAAAATCCATCAAACCATATGATGGAGGGAGTAAAAACAAACAACTACAAAAAAAACACATACAACAATAACAACTTTCAACACCCAAACTAGCATCAAAAGGAAAACAACACAACAAAGCCATAAGAGCCTACCTCAAGGAAAGCTCTCCAAAAATCTCTCCAACTTCAAATGTCTTCACACCTAGACTCAAGCCAATCTCCAAGCTCCAAAATCCACAAGCATCCCAAGCAAGAAGCTCCCAAAAAAAAAAGTCCCTCTCTTTTCCCATGAATGGGAATTTGAAGAGGAGCCAAACAAGCATCCTCACAAATGAAGGGGTGACATGTGTCACCCCTCTCCCTCCTCATGGTCAAAGATGCCAAAACAAAAGAGAGAAAGGGTAAAATTATCTTTTTGCCCTCTTCTCCCAAATTCGCTTAAATGTTAGCAAGATAAAACTAGAGGAACTTTTGATAAACACACAAATTCACATCCCTTACATGGATCCGACAAAAAAGGGGTAGAAAGGGAGGGAAAACTCCCTCTAGCCTTGAAAATAAGAATCCTACCCATTAGGTAGGGTCCAAGGGCTCATTTTTGTGATAGGGGGACTCCCAAGCTACAAAGGGGTCCCCAAAAATGCCCAAAATGCCCAAATTTCGGGTTTTGCATTTTTGGCACAAGGATAGAGGGTGTGGGGACCACCCAAGGGTCTCACATGTGACCCTAAACCCTTGTGATTAAGTGAAACATTACACATAATCAACAATTTAAATGAAAGAGGAGTTATTAACTCCCAAAACAAGTTTACATCATAACCAACTACCCTAACCAAAATTAATAATTCAAAGAAAAATACATTACATAAATTTGGGGTCACTCATAGTGCCCAAAATAATAATCACCTATATTAAGGCTTCACACAAAGAACATGGATAGGTCTCAGCCCGTAGGTTGCTTGTGCAAGATTGAGTAGTTGGCCTGAATCCCACGTTCTCCTGTAAACCTGTCACCTGCACACTCATTAACCACACTTGTCTGATACAATATAATTCAATGACACAGTAAGATATCAATGCGTTCTAAACTAACTTAACATCATATTGAAATCAAGATGCGACAACGTGCACAATTATATTCCATATTCCAAAATATAGACAAGATGATAAAGTGACATATAATCCCACCATGCAATGATTATCCATCACTATAATTAGGTTCTAAACACATCATCATATTCATTAGTTTCCATGACATAACAAGAAAATGCGACAATATAGGAATTAAGCTAAATTGGCACTATACGCCTAAATGTCCACACCTGTCTGATAAGATCAAATATCTAAATATAATGTCCAAGATATAATCCATCACTGTCAACACATGTCTATGAGCAAAGAAACAACAAACTACAGAGCTATAAAAAGTGTGGGTACTACGTCCCCCTCTACTAAAATTATACTTCCTCCTGGAAGTCACTGAAAGAGATAGGGATATCTAGCCCTCAAAGGAATCGCATCCTCCCAAGTAGCTGCTGTCTCATCGTACTGGTCCCACTGTACTCTAACCTGGTCTAAGTATCGACCTCGAAGGGCCAACCTCCGGTGCTCCAGTATGTGTACGGGCTCCAATCTCCACTGTCCTCCATCCTCTACCTGTAATGCTGACCAATCCAAGACATGAGAAGCATCAGGTACATATCTATGTAGTACAGAAACATGAAAAACATCGTGGGCCCATGCAAGGCGTGGTGGCAAAGCTAGGCGATAGGTAACTGGACCGATGACCTCTAAAATATCAAAAGGCCCCCACAAAACGAGGTGATAGATTAGAACCTTTTCCATAACGGATAGGAATCTTATGTGGATAAACCCTCAAGAAGACTGTCACCCACTGAGAAGTGATGGTCAGTCCTCTTGGTGTCTGCATATGCCTTTTGGCATGCTATGGCCTGCTCAAGACGCTATCTAATCAACACAACTGCTGCTCTAAATCCTGAAGGTAGGCTGGTCCCAGAATAATCCTGTCATCTAGTCTATCCCAACTCAAAGGAGTCCTGCAAGGTCGTCTATACAAAGCCTGGTAAGGAGCCATACCAATGGAACTATGATAGTTGTTGTTGTAGGAAAACTCAACTAGATGCAAATAATCTTCCCATTTCCTCTGCTGATCCATGACATACATTCTCAACATGTCCTCTAACACCTGATTAACCCTCTCTATCTTCCCATCTGTCTCTGGATGATAAGCTGAACTAAAATTGATCTGAGTACCTAGAGCGGCCTGAAAAGAAGTCCAGAATACTGAAGTGTAGATAGTATCCCTGTTATTAATGATGGTTTTCAGAATCCCATGCAACCTAACAATGTCCTCCATAAATACCTTGGTAATGGCCTATGCATTATAGGTGACCTTGGTTGGTGAAAAGTGTGCAACCTTAGTCAACTTATCCACGGTGACCATAATGGCATCATGACGATAAGAAGACATAGGGAGTTCGACTATGAAATCCATGGAAATCACATCCCATTTCCACTCGGGAATATCATGAGGGTTTAAAAATCCTGCGGGATGAGAATGCTCTACCTTGAATCTTTGACACTCAAGAAATCATGCAACAAAATCTGCTATGTCCCGTCGAAGTCCTGGCCAATAATATAACTCCCTCAAATCGGCATGCATCTTCTTCACTCCAGGATGTGCCGCATATGGGGCTTGATGAGCCTATGTGAGGATGAAGCTACGCAGATCACCTAAATTAGGCACGTAGATGTGCCTATGGAATCGAAGCAGACCATCTGTCTCTAAAACACACCTAGAATATCTACCCTCTAAAGCACCCTGAGACTCTAACATTTGTCTAGCTCCCTCATAAAATCTGTCCTCTGGAAGGTGCTCAAGAATCCTGCCTCTCAAATCTGATTGAAGTGTCAAAGAAGCAAGCACATGTCGTCGTCTGCTAAGAGAATTTGTAACCACATTTTCCTTGCCTTTGATGTACTGAACCTCCATGTCATACTCACATAGGAACTCCATCCAATGCCTTTGACGAGTGTTGAGGTTTGGCTGTGAGAAAATATGCTGCAAACTCCGATGGTCTATCCTCAAAATGAAAGGTCTACCCAAAAGGAAATGTCACCAACGCACTAGAGCATGTACAACTGTTGCAAGCTCCAAGTCATGAGTAGGATAATTAAGCTCGTAGTCCTTGAGCTTACGAGACTCAAAAGTAATTACCCGATGCTCCTGCATAAGAACTTCTCCCAAACCCTCTAGTGATGCATCAGTACAAACAAAAAAATCCTCTTTCGGGTCTGGAACTGCTAAGATGGGCGACGTGGTTAATTTTTCCTTAAGCAACTGAAAGGATTGCTCACATTTCTCTGACCAATCAAACTTCTTCCCTTTCCTCTAAAGAGAAGTAATAGGGTGAGCAATCCTAGAAAAGTCCTGAACGAACCTGCGGTAATACCCTGCAAAACCCATGAAATTCCTCACCTCAGTAACTGATGTGGGTGCTGGCTAGTCCAAGATAGCTTGTATCTTAGAGGGATCTATAGAGATACCCTCACCTGAAATGATATGACCCAAGTACTGAATCTCTGTCTGAAAGAAGCTATATTTTTCTAAGTTCCCATACAACTTATGCTCTCTCAAAACTTGAAGTACCTATCTCAAATGCTCCTCGTGTTCCTCCTCGGAACGAGAATAAATCAATATGTCATCAAGGAACACCAAGATAAAGGGATCCAAAAATGTCCTGAATACTCCATTCATGAGGATCATGAAGATAGCTGGGGCATTGCTCAAACCAAATGGAACCACTGTAAACTCATAATGCCCATAACGTGTGTGAAATGCTGTCTTATGAATGTCTGCATCTAAAATGCGCAACTGAAGGTATCCTGACTTGACATCAATTTTGGAGAACACTCTCGCTCCCCACATCTGATCAAACAAGTCATCAATCCTAGGGAGTGGATAACAGTTCTTTATTGTGACTTTGTTGAGCTTCTTGAAGTCTACACAAAGCCTGAGAGAACCGTCCTTCTTCAAAAATATGACTGGTGCTCCCCAAGGAGATACACTAGGGCGAATGAGACCCTTTTCCAACAATTCCTCTAACTGAATCTTGAGCTCATGGAGCTCTGGGGTCATCATCCGATAAGGTTCCCTAGAAACTGGTGCTGATCCAAGTACTGAATCAATGGTGAAATCCACCTCTCTGCAGGGTGGTAACCCTGGAAGCTCACCTGGAAAAACATCTGCATACTCCCTCAAAACTACATGATCATCTAAGGGTGAATGCTCTGGAATGCTCTCAGATTGATCACTGATGGTGATGGCAACCAATTGACACCCCTTACGCATGCTCCGCTTGAGTTGCTTAGCCAATATCATGCGCAAGGAGATAGGTCTCTGCATCCCTGATATCACAACTGCACTTCCAAGATCATCCTGACACTCAATGAACTTATTTCTACAATCCACCTTAGCTCGATGAGACTCGAGCTAATCCATACCCAAAAATACCTGATAGGAACCTAGAGGGATAACTCAGAGGTCAAGAGTAGTGGAGAAGGCTCCTAAATCAAGTACGTAACTCTCCACATACGAGTCCACGACGAGTTTGGCCCGAGAGGCCAACTCAACCTGCCAACTATCTGATTGCCTAGCCACCACTAGCCCACACTGGTCCACTATAGAAGGTGATATAAAAGAATATGAAGCACTTGAATAAAAAAGTATTGAGACATAAATACCCCTGATAGTACCTGTTGTCTCAATGACCATGGCCTGATGCTCGGCCTGGTGGTTGTCAACCGCTGCATGTACAGGATGAGCGCGTCCTACATCACCCACCATCTGCTCGGATCTAGTAGCCCTCTGTGCATCCATGGTATTGGGTTTGTGCGGGCACATGCCCACATAGTGATATGGAGATCCACAAATAAAACAACCTCCTGTACCCCTCTGAGATGGGGTCCCTCTTGTACTCTGGTGTACTTATCCTACTAGTCCAACCCTAGCAGACTGCTGAGTGCGGGCTGGCTATGTCTGTTGAGTGCCCTGCCTCCTATCTCTGGCTCCACCAAAACCTCCTCTAGAAACACCTCTCTGAAATACCTGTGTCTGTCTAGCCCCCTGCTGCGGGTGGCCCTGCTGCTGTGTCTGTCGCTGTGGGTGCGGTGGAGACTTCGTGGCTGCTGGCGGAGGCAAAAACTCACCTCTAGGGGGTGGTGCAGTACCTCATGTCCTTTGACTCTGGAAGGCCTGTATCCTCTCCTGAAACTTTCTCTTGTTTCTATCACGCTGCTCTTGTGCCTTGGTCCTGTTCTCCTCAGCTAAGTAGGCCTTCTCAACGGCCTTCTCAAGTGTGGGAGGAGATAGCATCCTAACTGCTCCTGCTATGTCTGCATTAAGCCCTCAAATGAACCTGTTAACCTGTAATTTCTCATCTTGCAAGTAGTCCACATACTGTAGAAGATCCAGGAACCTACTCTCATACTGCGTTACTGTTCCAGATCCCTGTCGTAAGTCGTGAAACTCATCAATCCTTTTCTGCACAAAATGCTCCGACATATAACGAGCCCTGAAACGCTCCTCGAACAACTCCTAAGTCACTGTCTCTCGAGTCAGATGGAGCTTTTGCTCCTCATTCCTCCACCAAATGCCTGTTGCGTCTCGGAGGAGGTGTATAGCGAACCTTACCTTGACGTTGCTCTCGTAAGAGTGCAAGCCAAAGCAACTATCCAAGCTAAGGAGCCATGATTCAACCCCAAAGCCATCTATAGAGCCGGTGTAGGTGGGTAGCTGCAAATGAAGAAGATCCCTGATCACACTGCCTGTATCTTGATCCTGACGATGAAGCCCAAGAGGTGAAGGGGTTCACCTATCCTCGAATGGTCCCTCGAGACTGTGTGAGCGGCTACGATGGAACGAGGCTACCCTCTTGTGATGAATGGAAGGGCTACGTGACCTCTCCTGCCTCGGTGTATCGTGCTCTGGTGGCTCTGAATGCGTGTCCTCGCCTATCGGTTCCTTGTCTCCCAATGGTGCCTCCACTCTCATCTCCTGCGGCTGTGGTAGGCGCTGCTCCACGACGCCTATCAGCTGGCGTAAGGCCTCTAATATACGAGGCCCAAAATCAGGCGCCAATGACTCCATAGATGCACTACGCCCGATACCTCTAGCTGATCATCCTCACTTGGGCGCCATCTTGTGCACGAGTTGAGCGAGCAATTTATTAATTTAAAAATTAATGGTAGTGGGTGATTTATTTTAACTATTTATTTTTATTCGTTTAGTTAATTTTGTGTTGTTAAAATTATCCTTAACTATTTTAATCAGTTACCCAGTAGTCCGCGAGTGCGAACCCCAAGCTCTGATACCAACTGAAATGCCCCATCTGGGACACCGAAAAATGCACCAAACAGGCTAAAATTTCAGGTAATTTTTTTTTGAAGTGTTTAAATTAATACTGATACATCTCTTAAACTCTTTCTTGATTACTAATTTTATACCATTCTAATTTTTCTAATTTAAATTGCTCACTAACCCTAAACTCAAAATTAATTATTTAATTATATTTTAAATTTTATTAGGGCCCTAAAAGAATAAGTCTACACCTCTTTTATTTTATTCACCCTCTCCTTAGGTTCATCACTCCTTTCCTTTTTGATATATTTCCCATTAAAACCCATGGCAAAAGAAAGGTGCTGGATTGAATAATGACCCTTAGATTAAATCAATCTTGTCCCTTGGTTTAGAAGGAAACCCTAAAGTTTGCCCTAATCTTCTTTATCTCTTCCTTTCTTTTCATTTGAATTCTCTTTCTATATTCCCCTCTTCTTCTCCTCATTTTTTTCTCATTTTTGTTTTGTGCAGGTTGCAAGGAAGGAACTAAGGAGCTATTTTTTTTTTTGGTAACCTCTTATTGTGTTATTCTTTATTATGAGATATATATATTTATTTATTGATATTGGTTGTTATTATGTTTTTTTTCTTTTTTTTGTAGCGAGGGCGGAATTGTTGGAGGAAGGGCCGTGTGGAGGCAGCGTGGAGGAGGTTGGGGAAGAGGACTGCAGGCCGTGGGAGAAGGGCGTGGGACAGGGCAGGGTGGAGGGACAGACTAGTGCGGCAGGGAGCAGGCCGGGGGTTGAGCGGCGGAACAGGGCGGAACGAAGCAGAGCGGGGTGGGGGCGTGGCCGGGACATGTGCGGGGGGGGGGGGGGCACGGAGCCATTGAGTATGGAGGGAGGGGCACAGTCTGCTGGGGGGAGGGGGCCGACCCTCCCCCAATATATATATATATATATATATATATATATATATATATATATATATATATATATTGTTTTAATAAAATATAAATCTGACAAATTTCATATATTTATATATATATTTGTTAATATATGTATTTATAGGCTATTATAAATCTGGTTTTGCAAGGTCAGCTTAACCTGGATTTTATATATTATAGTAAAAACACATATTAGGTAGGATATGTATATATAAAAATAATATATTTGTATAATACAGACATACGTATAGATATATTTGACATATCTTCATATATTTATAAATAAAACTGAGCACATAATACCATTTTACAATTTAAATCCATATAAATAATTTAAAACAATGCATGTAACTATGTAATTGCATTAAAACAAATAGCTGTAGGGAAAGTTTATCCACAAGGAGGAAAAGATTGTCTCGAGTTATAACAGGCAGATTTCTAAACCATATTAAGATGCAAGGGAAAGTGTATTTCACAAATAATGACAGCTTACTTCAGAGTTAAACCACATTTTTTTTATAACAAAGTAGATTCCTTTTCACATAGATTATTTTTGTTTGTCAATAAACCTTTCAACAACTCACTACTTCATATTACATATATGCTGATTACACAAGATATCAATCCAACAAACTTCATTCCCAAGGTTGAAAGAAATATATTTTTTTGAATACCAAAGGATAAATCAACCTTGTAAATGATGTTCAAAGACAACATGGAATAGGAATTACAATAAAGAGGAAATTTCCATACGCCATATTTTTCAAGATACAATGAGGTAATGTTTCAATGAGAGCCATGATGCCACTAATCTCCAAACCAACATCCAACTTCCATGTCTTCAAAAATCCATACAAGGAGAAAGAGCTTGATAACCACCCAACCTTAGGCATCATCACATGCCTATCCCAAGGTTGGGATGCATGCTAGCCTCCCCCAAGCCCATGGGAAAGAGGATAACTAATCAAAACTTGCACAAGGAGAAGGGTTCACTAACAATAATACAAGCATGCAAAGATAAGACACATACAAACAAGACTCCAAAAAATTTACAAGGAGGAGAACCCATGTTCATCCTCAAAAATGGGGAAGAGAGGAGAAAGTTCTCCAAAGTTATGCATCAATATTATCTGCACAATAAACACATCTTCATATCCTCCTTATTGCTCCTTATTCAAAACAAGACCTTCCTTATTCCTCCCCCTTTCTCCAAGTCCTCCTTGGAAGGATTTTCAAACCCCAAAAGGGGTTTCCTTACCAAGAATGGGGAAGTATATTCAAGCCAAATGAATCAACTTCCCCACCTCAACCATTTGAGGGGGAAAACCAATAAGATCCTACAAGGCTTGGCCATCAAGCCTTGAGGATTGAGAGGGAAAATTCCCTCTCTCTCCCCCCCACACTCCTAAACTCCATCAAGCCATATGATGGAGGGAGTAAAAACAAACAACTACAAAAAAACACATACAACAATAACAACTTTCAACACCCAAACTAGCATCAAAAGGAAAACAACACAACAAATCCATAAGAGCCTACCTCAAGGAAAGCTCTCCAAAAATCTCTCCAACTTTAAATGTCTTCACACCTAGACTCAAGCCAATCTCCAAGCTCCAAAATCCACAAGCATCCCAAGCAAGAAGCTCCCCAAAAAAAAAGTCCCTCTCTTTTCCCATGAATGGGAATTTGAAGAGGTGCCAAGCAAGCATCCTCACAAATGAAGGGGTGACATGTGTCACCCCTCTCCCTCCTCATGGTCAAAGATGCCAAAACAAAAGAGAGAAAGGGTAAAATTATCTTTTTGCCCTCTTCTCCCAAATTCGCTTAAATGTTAGCAAGACAAAACTAGTGGAACTTTTGATAAACACAGAAATCCACATCCCTTACATGGACGTGACAAAAGAAGGGGTAGAAAGGGAGGGAAAACTCCCTCTAGCCTTGAAAATAAGCCCCCCTACCCATTAGGTAGGGTCCAAGGGCTCATTTTTGTGATAGGGGGACTCCCAAGCTACAAAGGGGTCCCCAAAAATGCCCAAAATACCCTAATTTCGGGTTTTGCATTTTTGGCACAAGGATAGAGGGTGTGGGGACCACCCAAGGGTCTCACATGTGACCCTAAACCCTTGTGATTAAGTGACACATTACACATAATCAACAATTTAAATGAAAGAGGAGTTATTAACTCCCAAAACAAGTTTACATCATAACCAACTACCCTAACCAAAATTAATAATTCAAAGCACAATACATTACATAAATTTGGGGTCACTCATAGTGCCCAAAATAATAATCACCTATACTAAGGCTTCACACAAATAACATGGCTAGGGCTCAACCCGTAGGCTGCTTGTGCAAGATTGAGTAGCTGGCCTGAATCCCACGTTCTCCTGTAAACCTGTCACCTGCACACTCATTGCACACATTAACTGCACCTGTCCGATACAATATAATTCAATGACACAGTAAGATATCAATGCGTTCTAAACTAACCTAACATCCTATTGAAATAAAGATGCGACAACGTGCACAATTATATTCCATATTCCAAAATATAGACAAGATGATAAAGTGACATATAATCCCACCATGCAACAATTATCCATCACTATAATTAGGTTCCAAACACATCATCATATTCATTAGTTTCCATGACATAACAAGAAAATGTGACAATATAGGAATCAAGCTAAATTGGCGTTATATGCCTAAATGTCCACACCTGTCTAATAAGATCAAATATCTAAATATAATGTCCAAGATATAATCCATCACTGTCAACACATGTCTATGAGCAAAGAAACAACAAACTATAGAGCTATAAAAATTGTGGGCACTACAAGAAGGCCATTACCTTATATGATTTTTTGAGAAACTCAATTCTTTAATGAAAATCAATATACTTGTGTATATGTTTTTAACTCCATTTAAGTATTAAATGAATTATATTATAAAATAAGAGTAGTGATGTTGTGAAGTACTAATGTCACAATTAAAATTGTAATGCACTTGCTAATAGTATGTTGGAAATGGTTAACCGATTGGGATGGACACTTGTTGGTCGTGTTTGGTGAAATAATGTTAACATATCAAGAGTAAATTCATGGCTTTAGAAAGCTACAATGATTATTCCATAAGATGACATCTTGTTCAATAATTTGGGAAACTTAGCCTCCCTTTTATTGATGTGAGAGTCTATTTTATTAAATTGTGGAAGGGATTTATTTGAACCGTAGGTCTGCAGTGATCAAAGATATGTAGAAGTGTTTTCAAGGGGGCTATGTGTAGTAAGGAGAACGTGTAGTGCCTTCTTCAACCAACCTTCACTACATTATGTTTGTGATTATGAGATTAATATTGGCAATGAATGGAAGATTGGTATTGGCATTATATAATTATGATTGATGTGTTACATTATTAAGAAATCCGTTTCATATAAATCAATCCCATAGCCACTTCCCACCATTTCTCCAATTTATATTCCTCTTCCTCTGACTCTAACACTTTGTTGTGCAATTCTTCTTGGTTGTCTCCCCCACACAAAGTAGAATGAAAGTTTTTATGTTCAAGGACAAGGCCATGTAGATGTGGATTTCCAATGAAATAACAAGCCTCAAAAGTTGACAAATGTTTTTCCTGGTTATTAATAAAAAATGCTTGTTGCAAGAAAGATTCAAAGTAGCAAGGAATGTGAGATTTAAAATATATGAGGGAATCGTTCCAGATAATTTGTTTGATGAAAAATCTAGAGACTTAAGTTCCAAAATTAGTTGGTGTAACTCCCATTGAATTCTGCATAATGACATCTAGCTCGTGCTCTACAAACATATTGGAAAATGGAAATGGTGGTTATTTTTGTTGGTGATGCACACGAAAAGATGAAGTGTTTGTATGTATATAAAAAAGATCAAATGAAGAATATCTTAGGGAGGATGACTCCACCTTCTCCTCAAGTAAGCATGGACCATGTAAAGAATATTCATTGTGGGAATATGGCCACCGCCCATAAGCCCTTGATTATAATTCTAAAGTATCTGGTTTCTTCTTTGAGTATGATTCTCAATAATTTTGTACATTGGATTTCCTATGGCCTTATGGATGACTATTCACATCATTATTTCATGGTAATTCTAAATAAGGAATTCTCTTAGGGAAGATATTTGGGTGCAAGTCACATGGGCATCGAAAAAGCATTGAGAAAAATGATAATGCCAGGAGTTTTCACCTCTTTTATTGTAGACATCAGAAATAAAAGCTTTATTCGAATAAGGAGGAGTGAAGGAGAGGAATACAAAATGTTGGGGATGACCTTGGTGGTGAAATTTTGTAGGAAAATTTGCACATAGAGGATGGAGATCTAAGTCACATACACTACAATGAAATAAAAAACCATGCCTCATTTCACGCCCACATGTGTTTCAGAGAGTACAAATCCCACCTATTCCATTATCCCTTGGCTGAGAAAATGAAAGGAAATTGAGGACATGATTATCAGCAGGGTGGTTTATCTACTGAGGGGTCAGTGAGCAACATAAGTGAAGATAAATATTACAGGGTCTACAATGGTAAACCACTAATCCATTTGAAACAAATTTAGCGCATCCTCTATAGTACTTCTCACCTACTACTACAAATTAGTTGATGAGCTCAAACCAATAAGGATGGCTGAAAGGCTAAATGTTTCTAACACTTGGACCAATAAATCAAGCCATTAAAATTTGTGTGTGTGATATTGAACCACTTCAAAAAATTTGAGAGAAGTCATTGACATCAATGACACGCATGTTTCATATTTGTGGC
The DNA here is from genome assembly GCA_019776745.2 of Taxus chinensis. NCBI lineage: Eukaryota > Viridiplantae > Streptophyta > Pinopsida > Cupressales > Taxaceae > Taxus > Taxus chinensis. The sequence goes on along the minus strand of CM034152.1, from coordinate 181,065,767 downwards.
TTGATTTTCGGTAACATCATGAAATAACTAAAATCAAACCCTTGCTCTAGCTTTGGAAATAAAGTGTAAATAAACTATAATAAATGTTATGACATCATGCTTTCCTGAAAAGTGTTGAAGGATGGAATAATGTCTAAATTTATAGGTCAATCAAATTGAAAATAAATGAATTTTAACAAATTTTTTTTTTTTGCAAATTGTACAGATTTATTAGTATTTATTAATGTGACATTTGTATATTTGTTTATGAAAATAATAACCACCTCTAATAGGTTATAAAAAAAATAAAATAATTGGTTAAACAAATTTGAAGCCTATAATATGATTTGTCTTTGGAAGTACTAATAATATAAGGTTGTTTTGGTTTTCCACTTTTTTTAAACTAATTTTTTAAAACAATAGTATATATAAAAAATCAAAATTTGGAAAGATATTTGTCAATGTGAAAAAGAATAATAAACATTTATATTAATATATTATTATAGTCTATTTTAATATTATAGTTTTTCTTTGCACATAATTACAAAATATAACTAAAATAAAAATTAAACTTAATAAAATGAACAATACAAATAAAAAGTATTAGTATATATAATTTGTTGGATAATGTATTTTATTTTATTCGAATATTGTAATGTGTTTCAATCAAATGGTTTATAAATTTCAAATTGTGGAGTGATTCTTTTGTTGATAACATCATGAATATGCATAATAAATAGGCTACTCCATTCTTACTATATGTTAATAACTATGCATTTCTATAAATAACATTCATCTTGTTCAAATATGATAAACAAATATTTTTACAATAGATGAAGACTTTATTACGAAACCATGAATCAAGCCTATCACTATGTGAAGACATCCAAACTAGTCAGACTAACCAACATATTTTTCCTATATTTCTATGCATCCATGAAGAATTTCGTGTTTTTTTTAGAGATTGTAATTTATTGGAACCTATAAAATTTTGTAGGTTATGTTGACTACCTTGTTTATACCCTATTTTGTGGAAATGGGCACTTTATGTCTGCATCTGAATTTATTGGTTTTGTTGCGAGTCTCCTGAGTTTTATGCTCCTTCGCTTTGCTCTAAATCACTTCTATTTTCTGCTCATGGGGTGGGTACAGAGTGTCGACTCTTCATCAGTATTTTACATGGACATATCTTCTGGACTCTTAGTAAAAAAAGGACACTAGAATCTGCAATAATGATATAAAATACACCATCAAAGATACTATAACTTCGAAGGCTCTACACTCTAGTATTTCTTTTAAGGACGAATCTGCTTCTCTCCTCAGAGAGGCATATGTAGGCATTTTCAAAGGAGACTATAGTGGTCGTGTTAGCACCCATAAATGCCTACATATGGGTTCCTATTGGCCTAAACTAGAATCCAATCCACATTCCTCTCCTAGGAAATGCAAGCCCTACCAATACCTGGTTTTATTTACTCTCCATCATCTGAAATTCATGTACTTGACACTTTAGTATGTGGTGATTAGATTGCATCAGCAGACTTTCATTCTCTCAAGATGAAAAGCATTTCATCATTCTAGGAACCAAATATTATACTGTGTGTTGAATCCATGCATCTTACTAATATGACCAACTTATAACTCCCACATTTTACACACACAATTATAACAGTAAAAATTTCAGAATAATTTTTTTTTGACTTACATTATAGTACACATGACTCTATAGGAGATCACCTAAGACAACACACAAGAAAATATATTTTTGCACAAACAATAACCCACACAAATATCATGGAAACACATGATGCACAACAAGATCCTTTTTTATGTGTGTTTAAATAACAAGGCACAACATAACGTTACAACCATAGTACAAAATTATAGATAAGGTCTTTCCATTGTATGATATTTTTAGGATTACACATTTATTACAATCATGTTTCAATCTTTGACTTAAGTTCTAGAAAGAATCATAATGTGTGAATCATACATTTCCTTTTCTTTTTGCTATATTTCATTTATATAGTTTAACATTTAACTTATGATATATCTCGTTCAATAAGGATCAACTAAATTATTTCAATTACCTGTTTAATTCGTGTGTTGGTTAACAAGATATTTATTTACACATAAGGCTATTTGCATACACACATGGCTACGAGGTCTTGTCCCTAGGATTCACTCCCAAGGGCATGCATCTTGATATTTTTTCGTACCTCTGTTACACAACATAACGAGGGTAAGACCAAAGGATGTGAAGTTCACTTTTTTTTGCGTGTTTAAGGATTTAGGGTTGCGTTTCTTTTACTCATTTATAAATTGATAGTGGATTTAGTACACAATAATCATCATATGAAATAGGTTCTTTATTCATAGCAAGAGGGTTAAACCACGTTGCAAGGAAGATCTTGTTTCAATTTACCCAAGGGATAACATCTCACGCCTACACTTATCAAGGCCAAGCATCAATTATAATTACACTATAATTATGCTCCTACAATTAGTTAAGGATTCAAAATCACTTAATACGAAAACACAATCTTTTTTTGTTTGCAGATTAGGTTTCTTGAGCATCATTTCATGTCCAACTTAAGAGGGTTTTTCCTTAACTAGGTTCATATGCCTTGGTAATGTATTGTGTAACCTATTTATTAATAGGGCATTGGTATCCTCATGAGACCACTAGTCTCTAACTTAGGAGATTTGTCTCCAAGAACATGATCACCTAGTTTCACATCAAACATCCATTACTTAAAAGGACTAGTGGGAGAGCAAGATGGAGTAGTTCATCGTCTTAAGGGGAGGTTAAGGTTCACATTAGAGTTTACACAACACATGCGTCATTTCTCACCATAAGATGGTTTAAGCATGATGCAAGAACAACCTAAATTTCACCTTTCTCCAAGTGCATAACCTTATGGTTACATTTTCACTAACTAATCGTAACTTAATAAGTTGCTAAATTTCACAATTAACCCTTAGTAATGCACTATTAAGCCCAACGATAGATGATATCGAGTATTGAGTTCATTTATAATCCTAACTCTTAAAGTCGACTCTACACGTGTTTTCAAACAAGAGGTTTTAAATCATGTTTAGAGTTGGTTTCCCATAGGGTTCTACCTTAATACAGTCAAAATATCCTTACCACACACCCAAATATCAATCCAAAGAGGGGATGACATACGCTATGACAAAGTTAAACTATGTCATTCGTAACCATCGGGTTCACGACAATGTCATTGAGCATACATGCTATGACGATAAACTCAAATGTAGGCTCATATCTACTTAAGCTAGAAGGTTCCATCGAATGTAAAGATATACACTCATTCTAAGGTTTCAATTTTATATGTTAAAAGAAATCACATGAGGGTTAGGTATGCACGAATTTTGTACTAGGGTTGACTATTTTGTTTAGATTTATTTAATGCATTTTCAAGGTAACAAAAACATGACACACCAATTAATTAATAATCTATTCCACCACTAGAAATGCACTACAAGATATTAAATTCAAATTCATTTAACACAGACACATATCTAACCTTTTTACCATACATAAATTTGAATCAAAATGACACCTATGATTAAATGCACATTTCTCAAGGAATCCCTAAAACTAACATCTCATACATATTACCAAATTTCAAATATAAAATTTTCTGTAGCATGGCAATACATTATACATATATACATTCTATAGTGACCTATATAAATTACAATAATAAACAATAAATTACACTACGCCTTTTCGTCATCTTTCTTGCATCCTATAAAACTATGTGAGCATGAAATCAACGATAAATCGTTGGCATGGTATCCACCTAGATCTAGCATAATTAAGGTTTTTAGTTTCCATTTACATAATCATAAAAATTTGCATTTGAAAGGAAAGGGTTAAAGACATGTATTGATTTCATTTCATTTCACTTCATTTCTTAACCAAGGAGAGAGAATGAGATAGGGAGAGAGAGAAACACTATTTTGCCAAAAGTTCAATTTCACACAACAAGTCACATGATAGAGTTTCAAACAATTATTTACAAGTGTCAACAAGTTTCCATGGTGGTTTGGTAACCCGAGGGGGATCCTACAACTTTCTTTTTACGTTTTACTGCTAGTTACAAAAACGTTCAATTTAGGCTCAGAGGCTAAGAAAGTGTTGTTGGGGTTAGCACACATGTTGTATAGATATACTAATCAGAATCAATACAAAAATAAACAATAAATAATACACAAGATTTAACGTGGTTCACCCAGTGTGGGCTACATCTACAAAGAAACAACCAATTTATTATCATAGATGGAATACAATGAATATTTGCAATCTTCCACACCTTCTTGGATGTCCTATACTTTCTTCTCTAATTTTTTTCACTTTTTCTCTCTAAACAAAACTTATCTTAATTCTCAATTGAATTCTATCTTCTAAACCATATCTTTATGCTTATATATGCATCTATAATCTTAGGGAACTTTATCTATATAATTACAACCATTAGATTCATTTTACAACTAAAGATAGATCTAATTCCCGCAACTTAATTATAGTAGTCACGCACATAAAAATGATGCATGTTATCCTTAATTGATACTGGTCCCTGGGTGATTAATGTCGGTTTGTCCACCGATGCTGATTACTATGTTTTTCAATAAAGTCTGTAAAAACATGCCAATGAAGTAATTAAGCTCCAAAACTCAACAATCTCACACTTGGAGATAAATTATTTCAATGTACTGTATAAATCCTTCCCCCGATCCTTTCCTTGGCCTGTTTCTCCCTCCTTAAGTCTCAAAATAAAAAATCAACAGAGGTGGAGTGTAACTCCTACTTCTCTCTTACCAATGGCTTCGTTAGCATATCCGTATGGTTCTCCTTTGTATGAATTTTCTCCAACTTCATCTTCCCATCCTTCAATACCTGTTGTATGAAGTTATATCTCAACTGAATGTGTTTCACTCTAGAATGAAACGTTGAGTTATTTTCCAGATGAATTGGACTTTGACTATCACTGTACAATCTGCAATCCTCTTGCTCCTTTCCCAAATCTTCCATGAACAAGCTCATCCATATCATCTCCTTGCTAGCTTCTGTGGATACTCAGCCTCTGTAACATACTCAGCCTCTATAGTAGACAAGGCCACAACCTTATGCAATCTAGAAATCCCACTAACTGTCGTGCCACCTACTGTGAAAACATATCCAATGGTGCTCCTCCTGCTTTCCAAATCACCAGCCATGTATGAATCCACATAGCCACGCAAAGAAGTATTTGATCCTCCATAACATAAATGCATGCCAAATGTCCTTGTCAAATAGATGAGAATCCATTGGAATAATTTCCAATGCTATTTACCTGGATTAGCCATAAATATTCTCACAACTCCCAGTGTCTATGTAATGTCTGGTCTGGTACAAACCATTTCATACATCTAAATCCCAACTGCTAAAGCATATAGAACTCGTGCCATGTACTCAACCTACTTGTGTGATATAGGACACTGATCTTTGCTCAATTTGAAGTTTCCATCCATAAGTGTACTTACAAGTTATTAATTTTGCAAATTAAACCTTTCCAACACCTTATTGATATAATTCTCCTGAGACAAATACAACTTCCTGTTCTTCCTATCTCTGTGACTTTACATGCCAACAATTATCTTTGCAACTCCAAAATACTTTATTGCAAATGTGTGAGCTATATTTTCTTTAAGCTCACCAATGTCCTACATACTAGATTCTGCAATAAGAATATCATCCACATACACTAATAAACTAATATAGCTCCCATTTCTAGGCATCTTGAAATAAAAAAAATGGTCAGATTCACATCTCAAATAACCATGCTCATGCATGAAACTATCAAACCTCATATACCATTGCCATGGAGCTTGCTTGAGTCCATAATGGCTCTTTTTCAATCTGCACATAAGTTTCTCCTTACCCTTGAATTCATACCCAAGCGGCTGATTCATATAAATCTCTTCCTCTAAATCACCATGAAGAAATGTCATCTTGACATCAAGTTTCTCTAAATGCAAATCATCTACTGCAACTAAACTCAATACAACACAAATAGAATTCATTTTAACAATATGAGAAAATATTTCACTAAAGTCAATACCTTCTTTCTGTTTAAATCCCTTTACTACAAGCCTTGTCTTATATCTCTTCTGTCCACCCTCTTCTTCCTTGATTCTGTAAACCCAATTGTTCTGCAACATTCTTTTACCCGCTAGAAAATTAACCAAATTCCATGTCTAGTTCTTCTCTAAGGAGTCCATATCCTCATTCATGCCATGCTCCCACTGCTTGTGGGCTGTATCTTGCATTGCTTCTTCAAATATTTATGGTTCACCACTATGAGTCAATAATAAATAAGAAAAGGAAGGTGAAAATATTTTTGGAGGTCTACTTACTCTCCGTGACCTTCTTACTGAGATTTGGGGTACTAGAGGCTCAATCTGCTCATCCAATAGAATTGTATCTACTTCTGACAACGACCGACGACAGTTCAGCTAACTGATGCTGATATGGATCTTCTGTAACCGATGCCGGTACAGGGGTCTGATGGTGGTTAGGGGTAAACTGATCTTGGTTACTATGTGAACTTGTATGCATTAATTTTAAATCTGAGAGTTCATTTTCATCCACAAATTTCTCCACCGATTCACCTTTAGGTATTAAAACTTGATCTCTATACATTCTCTTTTCATTCCAATCAATGTCATGACTCCTAATTATCTTAGAACATTCTAAATCCCAAAACCGTAATCTGAAATCACTAGAGCCATAACCAATGAAAGTACATCTTTTGGATTTAGCATCCAATTTATTTCTATTTTCCTTATCAATATGCAGAAAAACTTCTGAGCCAGATACTCTAAGAAAATAAAGATCTACCTCTTTCCCAGTCTAATCTTCTTCTGGTATTCCACCATTCAATGCACTTGAAGGTCTACATTTAATCAAATAAACCTCTATTTCTATTGCTTCTTCCAAAAAATGTAAGGGCAATCCAACATGTATCCTCATGCTTCTAGCACATTCCATGACTGTCCTGTTCATTCTCTCTTTAACACCATTCTCGAACTGTCCTTTCTCTACGTATTCCATTTACTGAACAATAATCATTGAAATCCTTGCTGCAATACTCACTACTATTTTCAGATCTAAGGCACTTTAACATTGAATTTGATTCATTTTCCACAAGGGCTTTCCATCTTTTAAAAGTTTCAAAAACATCAGATTTATGTTTAATACAATAAACCCATACCTTTCTTGTGACATCATCAATTAAAGTAACGTAGTATTGGGATCCTCCTTAAGAAGATACCTAGGCTAGTCACCACACATATGAGTGTACGAGTTCCAATTTATGCTTCTTCTTTGTTGCCCCAACTTTGAGAAATATCACTCTCTTCTTCTTTCCAAAAATACAATGCTCACAGAAATCAAGATCTACACGATTCAGATCTGATAGCTTACCTTTTTCCTTTAAGATATGCATTCCCTTTTAATCATATGGCATAGCCGATTATGCCACATGCTTGTATTTGAATCTGAAGTAGATATAATAGAAAAATAATCATTAATAAAGGTAGAAAAATACAATGATCATACCTTCTTTCCTCTTTCTACAACAAGAGATCCCTTGGTAACTTTCCAAGATTTGGTTGTGAGTGTAACCATGCAACAAGTTTCACACAATTGTCATACATAAATTATATTTATTTTGAGGCTTGGAATATGTCTCACATCTTTCAATATCCATGTATTTCCATTCTGTAATTTAAGATGAAATTTAGCTCTACCAGTAATATTGCATGGTTCATTATCTCCTAAATAAACATGCCCAAAATTACCTTGGACATAATTTCTGAAATAGCCCTTATTAGGAGTTGCATGGAAAGAAGATCCTGAATCTAAAACTCAAGACCCAATTTTATCATGCAAAGAGAGAATTAGGGCATCTTGCATTACCTCTTTTGCAACAACATTTTCCTTTTTACCTTTCTCTGGTACATTGTCTTTGTTTTCCTTGAACCAACAATCCTTTTTTACATGATCTTTCTTTCCACAATTCCAGTAGATTATACCTCTACCTTTGGATTTATATCTGTCATTCTTAGACTTTGATCTTCCATTATTCCTGCTCTTGGATCTATCCTTATGCCTTTCCCTGCTTTCTACATTTAAAGCATTCCCAGATGATGATTCTCCTCTACTTTTCTTGAATATTTCTTCATTTAGGATTATACTAATCACATCATCAAACTTCAACACATTAGTAGCAAAAATTGTATTACTAACAGCTATTACCAAGTTATCCCAACTATCTGACAAAGAGCATAGTAATAAAAATTCTTTCACTTCATCCTCAAACAGAATACTAACTGATTTTAATTGATTTACAATAGACCAGAAATCATTCAAATGACTTGATGTAGATCCACCTTCTTGCATCTTTAAATTAATTTTTTTTTTCATCAAATAAACTTTATTTGCAGCACTAGGTTTTGTATATATATTTGCTAAATATTTCATCAACTCTACCGTAGATCCTACTTCGGTAATATTCAAATCCACAGATGCTACTAGACTCAATCTTGTAGAGCTAAGAGCCTTTCTATAAAGAATTTCCACACACAACCCTCAAACAAATGAAGCTCTGATACCAGTTGTTGGGGTTAACACACTGGTTGTACATATATATTAATTAGTCTAAGCATAAAATCAATCAATATGGAAATAAAAAAGAAGAAACAATACATAATATTTAACGTGGTTCACCTAGTGTGGGCTACGTCCACCAAGAAATAACTAATTTATCATCATAGAGAGAATATAATGAAGATTTACAATCTTTCACACCTTCTTGGATGTCCTATACTTTCTTCTCTACAAATTTCTCTTTTTCTCTCTAAAGGAATATTCTCTTAATTCTCAATTCAATTCTATCTTCTAAACCCTATATTTATGCTTATATATGCATTTATAATCTTAGGGCACTTTAGCTATGCAATTACAACCACTAGATTCACTTTACAACTAAAGATAGATCTAATTCCCGCAACTTAATTATATTATTCACACACAAGTGGTCAATATTGGTTAGCCTTAACCGATACCGGTTCCTCCTTCATTGACTGATACCGGTCCCTGGTCAACCGACGCCGGTTACTGTGTTTTTCCAACAAGTCTATAAAAGCATGCAAGTGAAGCAATCAAGCTCCACAACTCAACAAGTGCATTCAAAAACTATCTTTCGATACATAAATTCATGACGAGTGAATTCCTACATGTCCACCTATATGTAAAGAGTTCACAGGAACTGATGGAATTTAGAACTGGTGAATGATTTACGATTAGCGGCCAGTTTTTTGAGGCCATCGGTCGTAATTGGCCTAGTTACAAATGATCAAAAGTTAGCTCAAGGGATTAGAAAACCACGTCCAAAACTAATGTTCAATGGAAAAATGTGCAATGAGAAATTCCATACAAGTTCCCCTATATATGGAGAATTCACTAGAGTTGATGGGATTAAGAACTGACAAACTGGTTTCAAACGGCGATTGGTCTTCCAGAGCCACCGGTCGTAATTGGTCTAGTTTGACATAGTCAAACTGCAACCGAAGGCCTACAAAATGCCTTTTCCAAACTATTAAGAAGAGTGTTTTTCCCCAAACTAAAGGTTATAAGTAGTTTTTTAGTAAAAATACTAGAGGTTTGCGAAGGTGGATAAGCATTTCGTTGCTTAGGGTTTAAACGGTTAACCAAAATGAAAACCAATGTTTTAGTTTTAATAGCTTCCTAAAAGTGCAAAATGGGATAACAAGGCTTTTAGGGGAGAGTCGAAAAGAGCACAGACGATTAATCAAGGTTGATCTAAGTTTTTAAGTGAATCCTCACATAACAATGAACACAGAAGAGCTCAACATATCTTTTCCGAATTTACGAAGGTTGTTTTGCGAGTCTCCAAAAATCGTAAATTATCTTTTTTAATAAGGGAAACAGTCAACATATTTACAAGGAACTCAATCTTAATCTATAAACAAAAGGGTACTGTAGCAATCTTATTTGCTTTGTAATTTTGCTAGATCATCTCAAAGTGAGGGTTTAAGTTCATGGTTTTCTACAAATGAAAATTGAATCTCGTAAGTTCATTCTGTCAACAGTTCACATAATATGTGCATTCTTCTACATTTTTGCATATGTATCTACTAGGGCCAAGAATTGAACCACATTTAATTGCCCTCTACAATATGGTTTTCTCCTCTTTCAATTAATTTACCCTACATAAGAGGCATATGCCCAACTGATTATTATAGTCTTTTGAAAGCATTTTCAGTGTTGATTAGCTTTGCGTCCTTTTGCATGCATCGTTGGATGGGATGTAATGCTGTTTAGCCTCCTCTGAAACAATTTTAGAGGAATAGAATTACTTAGTTGATGTTGATTGTCTTTCAATGTACTTTCCTAACATCTCCATTATACTTTGATGGATGTCCATGCCCTGTTCTAAATTATCCATTTGGACATAGGGCGGAGGATGTTGGAAAAGGTTGTGAATCCTAGCTTGGCATTTGAACGGTTTCAAGGAATTTTTGAAAAAATCATTTTATACATATCCTCTTATCATTGCAGTCTATGAGGCCACATTTTAGGCATTTAGTCGAACAGTTCACATGCCAAGCACGTGCTTCCACATTTTACATACATACCTACTAGCGCACTTGCAACTACAACATCTGACAAAATCCTATCCCTTCTCCATTATTCTTTGGTTTCCTACAATTGTTGCAGTTCATGCCACATTTATTTAAGGCATTTAGTCAAAATAGTTCATATGCCAAGTGCATGCTTCCATATTTTGCATACATATCTACTAGAGAACTTGCAACTACAACACCTAATGAAATTTCTCTATCTTTATGCGTTGCTGGATGCCCATTCCCTGTTCCAGCACTCCTATATTGGCACATGCTATGAAAATGTTGGTAAGGGTGAATTGATTGGGTTAGATACCTTCTCTTCGTATTTTCTTGAATGTTTCTAAAGATGTTTCAACAGAGCCATTTTGTGCAAAAAAAAACAATCAACACATTCTCTAAAATCATGTTTCTTTGACACACACATTGTTGAATAGTCCATTGCCTTCTGTATGCACCCATGTCTACTTTGAAGCTCCCATTCAACACACTGTAAGGGAGGATGCTGGCGAAGGATGTGAAATTTAGATTTATAGTTGCCAATATAATGATATGAAAGTTTCTAAAAACTTTTCAACCAAACCTATTTGCTACAACAACCAATTTTTGTAAAATTTACAACACTAACAGGTGTTTCAGGATGGTCTACGCCTTGGATGATGAGTTAAGTTCTTGTATTATTAACATGGGAAATGATGGGTCTGACTGGACGTTGAGGAAGCCCATGTGCTTTGTTAGGGATCCCATGTCTTCACACTTCCCCATGCCAATACCTTACACCCAACTATTCCTCCTTTTGCCAACTCCACCCACCAAAACTTCTAAAACCAAAGAGATTCATTTCATTTATTATTATTATTATTATTATTATTATTATTACTCTATATTTTATGTCAGGCACTACATTTCTCTCCACTTATAAGAGCAACGTCCTCGATGCGACACAATACTGAAGCTCAAAGGGTAAGAAGGAAAGAAATTCAATAATGACATATATCGTTTAACAAAACAAATTTTCGGTACAACATGACCACAACCTGTAAGAAAATTGAATTTGGCAATATCTTAAATTTTAATGTTCTGTGAAGATTGACAGTTCTATTTTTCTTTATTACTTAGTATTTTCCTTTAAAGTATCTATTAATCTCAACTCTTTGTATTTCATTGTTTAAGATTTTAGTTTTCTCATGTTCATGGGTGCCCAAAAGAACTGACATCACAATACCCCATCAGGGCCAAACACAACACTAATGCTTCACAAGACATCATGATATGTACCCTCACAACTATATCACACAAAAATAACTCAACCGAACCATGGACAGAACATACACGACCCACTCAATATAGTACTTGTCACACACATGCCCCTCACACAATAGTACTTGCAACATAAGCATACTATAACAATAATGGAATTCCCAACATTTACACATACATGGGTTTCACGCAACTCAAAATAATAACTGTAGCTATATAGGGTGAAGATGGAAACACCATCACAAAGCATAAACCAGACTAACAAGATTACACATAAATCATAACACCAACTCCATACACCTCCCAAAACATCAAAAACAACTCCATATACCTCCCAAAGTATAAAAAAAAACAGCATACACCTCCCAAACATTGCAAAACAATTGCATATACCTCCCAAAGCATTATAAAACAACTACATACACCTCTGAAGCATTACAAAACATCTCCATATACCTCTCAAAGCATCACAAACCATGCTCCATATACCTCCCAAAGCATCACAAAACATCTCCATATACCTCCCAAAGCATCACAAGACAACTTCATATACCTCCCGAAGCATAAAAAACAAGTTCATATACCTCCCAAAGCATGACAAAACAACTCCTTATACCTCCCAACACATCACAAAACAAACTCCATATACCTCCCAAAGCATCAAAAAACAACTCCATATACCTCCCAAGCAATAAAATAAAGATATATTTTCCTTTTCGCTCCCCAAAAGGGGCCGGTCACCTTATGGCCATGGGCACATAAGGTCCAAACAACTCTAACCCAAGCGACATAATAACTCGTGGTTCAATAACCCACTAGTTATTTGTAACTCCTTAGGGTGCACACCCCCATACAAAGAAGCGGGTTCATAGGTTTAACCACTCCATGGTGCATCCCATGACCCTATTCCACACATTACGACATTAGAACCAACATAATAATCCATTTCAAATGCAAAGTGGAAAAAATATCAAGCCTCAGGCTAGGATATCAAACCTATATACATGAAAAGCAAGTTATAAAGCTAAGTAAAGTAAATGGCCAAATAGCCATAATTAGTGTGAAAATCCGCATGTTAGTGGAACAACCAAATAAAATGCCTAAAATATAAGAACATATCAATAAAGAAAACTGCTGGTTCTAGTAAGAAAAAAGAAGAAGACAGTGTTCAATTTACGAATAAAATACGTATAGAGAAATAACACATTACAATAACTATGTGGCCTTATACGGCCACCAAAGGGGTACTCAATGAGTTTCTGGCACTTGAACATTAATCCTCAGCTCATAAAATAACATATCAAATAATACAAATGTCATCATCTTTGTTTGAATCATCCCTCCACTGCTTCCACAAGGCTCAACATAGGCTTAACTACACTTAGGTTGAATCCATATGATAACCATATAGGGAGAGAGAAAGGAGTACATGTCACCATCTACTAAGCCTGAGGGAAAAAGTGCAACCTAGAGGAGAGTGATTTGTAGTTATGTGTGGATGATTTTAAGGATGAGGAAGAGAATGACAGGTTGAATACTGATTGAAGACATGAGAGCAAGTGTTTATAGTTAAGAGAAGTTGAGAATGAAAAATAAAGAACAAGTTTGAAGATCTAGGGTATGAGCTAGGGTTTGTGATTTGAATATGTGCTCTCCATCAGTTGTGGTAGTAGAAAAAAAAGATATCAAAAATATTTGGGTGGTTGTGTTGGTGCTTGGTCACCTTATGGAGTTTTATCCTCCTTGTGGAGTGGGTGTGTCACTAAATTAGAGGTTGGTTCTCATTGTAGGGTTGGTGCTTTACTAAACTAGGGGTTGGTGTTCTTTGTAAAGTTGGTGCTTCACTAAATTTATTTTTTGTGATTAGTATCAAAAAAATTTCACGAGGTTTTATTCCCCTTAAGGGTTTCCTACATGTATTTGGTGTTCTTTTCTACTCTCTTTCTCTTGTTATTGTGTATGGTGTATTTTATGCTTAACTAAACACACATATGGTTGTTCTATGAATGAATGATTATTTGATTGGTAATGAATGGTGAATGGAAATTGTTTAAAGTTTTAATAGACTTATTCACTCCCCCCTCTTAGTCTCTTGTACTTAAAACAATTAGTATCAGAGTAGGTCTTTGTGAAGAAAGTTTAGAAACTTGAAGGAGATCCTTTGAAGCATAAGCAATGGGTAAGTATACAGATATTATAGGAACATTAATAATGAGAGATGAAGTTTATCAATCATGTATTAATTCCTACCAAAATGAGGTTAAGAATATGGAGTTAGAGAATACGCAAGCTATCAAGGGTTTTGAATTACAGGTTGAAATCATGTCAAAATCCCTAAAGGAGAAAGAGGAAGCTTGTTCCAAGTATGAAGAGAGACTAAAATCCCTAGAATTAGATTTGGAGAAAGCATCCAGTAGGTTAAGGATGTATGAGAGGATCGAGAAGAGCTCCAAAGATCTTGATGAATTTATGGAAGGTCAAAAGGCCACAAGTGACAAAAAAGGCCTAGGGTTTGAAGGAAATCATGATGATGAAGCTGGTCTAAGTACTAAATCAGTTGAGAAGGTGACTAAGAAGGCCTATCCAAGAAGGTTTAACTTAGTCAGAAAACCTAATTCTATGAGGTATGGTGAAATATATTTCCAAAAAAAACTTGAATACCTCCTAATTCACCTTGTAGCTCCTATTATGTCGATTTTACCACAAACTTCTCCAAACTGTCCCAAAATTGCCCTTTGACCAGTCAACACAAATAGGGTACACTTTGCACTTTTTAAGCATCACCATGATATGAAACTTTCATGAAAATCTATAAAAAATACTGAGATATCACAAATTCCAACTTTTACTTTACTTCATTTGGATAACTTTGCCACAAATTGAATATATTCAGAAACTTGCCTTTTTAGGTGGGGCCCACATACTACCACATGCTATAACATACCTTTCTGGAAATATAGAAGAGTTATCTAAAAAATTAAATCATCACTTTAGAGTAATCAATCAGAACTGGGATTTTACAATCACTTTTCTTCAAGTTGCTCCTAGCTAATGTTTAGCTAGGGTTTCAAACCACTTTATCTTCTTAACTATCATTCATAAAAATTTGACAATAAAACCACCTCATTATTTTTGTGAAAGTTGAATAACTGACCTAATAATATATTCCAAATATATCAGGTCTCCATGCAAATCATACAATTCATGATGAGCATCAGAAGGTCAACTTTTGCTTGAAAACCACACTGCAACTTACCTGGTTTTTGCCAAAACTTTCTTATCTTCAAAAATATTCTTCAGAATGACCTAAATTTTTGTATGAAACAACATGAAAACCTGATATAACTTTCCATACTCTCTATATAGACTATATATCTCTCAAAATTTCTAGCCACACCATCTTACCTGTGTTAAACTACATGCTTCCCATTGTTTGCTTCCCAAGGACCTCATAGAAGCACCACAACACTAAATGCAGAAATAAAACTCACCATTCATGGCCTCTATACCATCACCATTTAGGTACAATTATTATACAAGACTTATTAGGTCCAAATATCACACCTCCAACTCATTCTTCATGTTCCAGGGCTAGAAACAAGTCTGGAATGACCTTACTCAACCATGAACTAACCATGCCGACCTTCTGCAGACCCATAAACACCCATGAAAAATCATACTAACCATGTTTGACCATTGAATAACATGACATGGATACTCATATAGCACCATGGCACCCTTTTCCATCAATGGGGTTGACATCAATGACAACACAAACACACAATGACCAACAAAAAAGGCCTTGCGTATCTAGTCACAACCTAACAACATCATTGTTTAGTGCATATTTGTATCTAGAATTGTATTTTTAATCCTTAAATTTTTATTTTGATTTGTCTATGGGAGTGGATGGCATTGTGTAGCCAACCCATATAGTTTCCCCCTCTTGACGAAAGGGATGATAGAAAATAGAATTACTTGATTTGAAAGTAACTTGAACTTGTGTCATCAACATTGAATAGGGAGATGAGAATATGAAATAAAATTACTTGAGGAAAAATTAATTGTTGATATCAACTTGAATAGGTGTCATTAACATGGTATAGAGTGGTGAGAATGGAAAATAGAATAATTTGATACAAAAGCAATTGTAGATAGAAACATGAATATAGTTCTTAAGAATAAAATTCAATATTGATAGAATTTGGAATCCATCAGGTAGTGGTGTAAGGTTTCTTCAGTCTCCAGTTAATTGGGAGGTCTAAGGTTCAAATCTCAGATCCATGTTAAGATGACCCACTATGCTGGTGATGGATTCCCTGTTGATAGGGCACCTTGATAATGTGGTTTAATTTGTGGGCTCACCAAGAGAGCTTAAAATTCCATCCTTGGATGGTTCCATACCTGGTGTCAGCTGGTGATGCCATAATGAGATAGGGCTATCTCCACATGTAATCTTTCTAAAAAAATGATAAAATTTGGAACTTGTGTCATTAGAGTGGAAAAAAAATGATGAGAATAAGAATTATGATTGATAGAAATTGGATTGATATCATATTTCATGTGAGTGTCAAGAAAAAAAATAGTTACCAAACATAGTATGTCGGTATAAATTTTAGAGTGTACATTATAATATTGAAAGAGTGATTGATATAGTAGTATTGATTTTGTTTAAAGTGTATGATAGAGATTGCATCTTGATAAATGTGTTGAATTTATAGAAGTTTTTAAATTAGGTAATATGTTTACCAAAGTAGTATATAATGTGTAGGAAGTGAAAGAACATCAAGTCTTAATAATATATAATAGATACACATTGAATCTTTTCATGAATTCCACCTTAGAAAAAGTATTGTAGTGAGCATATAGGCTAAGAATGTGAAAATAGAATTGAGTAAAATTAGGGTCGTGGGACCCAAATAGAATGTGTAGGAAGTGTAATCATGTGTTAATATGGAAATAGGGGGAATAACGACCCAATGTCGAATACGGTGGAAAAATAACAGAAATTGAGACCAAGCTATGACGTGTAGAATTATGTCAGGATCTGTGACTATAGGCCCAAAGGGGACCATTTACTATAAATAAGATGGTGGAAAATTCACATAGTACTTTCATTAATATCACTGTTGATAATGATTTGTTCTTTGAGGAAGCTAATATACCATGTACTATAGAGGATTTGTGATTGTGATTTTAGCACGTGGTGGATTCCATACAAGCAAAAATAATTGACGAGTTGATAAGTGTCGAAAATTCATAATTTTGTAGAAAAATAGTAGTGATTTTCAGCATTTTTGAAAAATAATTAATTTTGTCATATTTGAGATTATCAGAGCATGTAGTGTTGAATGGTATGTTTTTGATATTTGGGGTGGAACTGTACATTTCAGTACTTTTCCAACCTGGTTATGTATGGTCTTGACCATGTATGTATGGTTTCAGCCTAGTAAGGAAAATAACAAATGATATTTGTATAAGAATATAAATTTTTATATGGAGTATGTTATTGTGAAGTTTGTATAGTGACTTTTGTTAATAGATGATCTTATATATGTTTACATTGGTCTTTTATTGCATATAGATGTCCATGCTAGGGAGTTTCATGATGGACGCCACATGGAGACCCTACTTAATTTGGGCCTTGATGATGATGAATGGGATACAATAATAAAATCTAGTTTACAACATGTAGCTAGATTGGGGGAGGTGCCCCCAAAAATACATCAACTTCCAACATCAATTATACATGACCAAAGTAATAAATTCAAACTTAAATTGAACTAAATGATTGATAAATGCCCATTTTCTAAAAAATGAGAGGAGGCAAAAAAATATTTATCCAAGATGATTCTGGAGTGATATAGGTGTGTAGAGCACTATAACAGGAAGATATAGAACTATATACTCTACACAGAAGATTATAGAATTGGAGAATGTGTAGGTGCAAGACTATAAAATTCATACGGCCTAGGTAGTAACTGTATGGTCTAGGAAAAGGATCCTAGACCATACAATTTCATATCAGGAGATAGGTTATGCAACTTTATGTGTGATTTACTTGTCTTGAAATGGTGTTCATTATGTGTTTTTCTTACTTTCACAACCTTAGGATGACTTGTGATGAATTGCAAAAAAGTAGAAACCATAGTAACCTATAAAGCATTTCATCAAAGCATTAAAAAGGGAGAAAAATGTGTGTGCATTTAAAGCTAGACCACCCCGGATGGTGAGAATCCTAGCTGATTAACCAATAGTAATGTTGCACTAGATATCCTCACCATATAAATCAATCCTCATGTAGTTCTCCTAGGTGCTTGTGCAAGTGTGTTTAACTAACTAACCTGCTATGGGTTCCGTCATGTCACTTGACACTAAGATAACATGTTGAATGCATAATATAGAATGTACCCAACTTATTATTAGTGAGATATGGTGTACCTTAACTATGAGACCTAGCCCTTATGTTGATTTGAAACCCTTGTACAATGCTTGGGATGATTTTTTTTCTTGTTAATACATGGATTTTATGATATTTCCATGCTTATATATAGGTGAAGATAGGATTTTTGTCCTAGTTGAGTGCTTTAGAATTATAGTAGGGACTACTCTAGATGATGTGCAAATATTTTGAGCATATTTAGGAATTGTTTGAGTGCTTTTGGAATGATTTTTGTAATACGAGCTTATAAGAATCCCAAGTGAGTTATAGTGTAATAATGAATTGTTTATATAGCCTTCTATAGGTGAGATATTTTGATAATGTTAACCCTAAGAAAATGAAATGGACCAAATAATGATTTAGGATGAAAAATAGAGTCAGTGATTGAGAAGGGGTGGGATCATACAAGTTGGAGAAGACTAAATCCCACATTCAAACCCTTCCATACGATTTTGGACAAGAGAGAGAAGCATCTAAACTAAAATTTATGTCTTAAATATCATATATTTTATGTTTATTTGATTGGATAATATTTATATCATCAATGATAAAACATAGTGTAAAGCTACACAAGTTATAGAATAGCTACAAACATGTAGATATTAGATTCTGAATGTGACCATTTTTATTAGAAAGGATATAAGGTCAAGCTTGGCATTGCACAAGGACAAGTTACCACATTTAAGTAAGTGTGTAATTGAAAATTACATAAAGGAAAAACATACCTGAGTGTACACATACACGTTTCCTTCACCCAAAGGGACTTCATGATATGTTGGTGTTGATATGCTCCATGATGAAACCTAAAAATTAGAGTGTAGTCAATGTATATGATAGAAACACGACTTTAACTAAAAATATAGATAATACTTGTAATTTAGAGATTTGGAAAATTTACGGAAAGGAGATTATAAAAATGGAAGGAATGCACCTATTTATTTTGTGGAGGAATGAACTCTCATCATTTCCATGCCATGGAGAGTATGGAAGATTTCTTGGAGATGTTATAATATTGGGGGTGATTAGTCCCCAATGTTGTTCCATATGAGATGGTAGATAGGGGGATATATTAGAATACAAAGAACCCATGTGATTTGATACCTTCCAAATTTTGATAATGTGAAGAGAGAAGAGGAAAGATCCATCTACGAATCTCATAGTTTTGATTCAAGACTTTTCTTGTTTGGTTATCTAGTGAGAGAAGAGGAAAGAATAGTCTACGAAGCTCACAATATTGCTTTAACACTTTCCACTACACCCAAAAACCACATTTCAATAGAAAAATATAGACCCTTTTATCCAACTCAAAAAATAGACCTTAAAAGGGATGGACATTGTCATGCCCCCATGAGGTGATATTATGATTGAATTAATTATCTAGAATTTTGAATATCTAAAGGGGAGAAGGGGGCCATGCCCCCAAACCCATTTTGTAACTGCATATAAAATAACATTGTGAATACGGAATTAGGTACTCAAGCACCCTATAACCTACTATGAATTGTGTCATATGTATCTGTAAGTGTGCAAAAATCATATAAAAATCTAATAGATTTTGTAAAAACTAGAATTTTGAATGAAACTTCCCTCTATCCAGGAATGTATGGAAATGTCAGGACCGTACCATGGTCCTAACTATACCATGCATTTATGATCTTGTTTCAATTGTGCCACATTTCAACATCTATGACCTTTTCAAAGGATCTGAGCCCTATAATTTTTTTCCCATATGATGTAATTTTTCTATAGCTATAGAAATACCCTAGTGAATTCCCTATATTTTGAGGTGTGTAATAAATCATTTGAGTGTGTTAATTAAAATAATAGATGCGTACCCATATAACATATGTTTGATAAGTTGTGTAGAATTATATTGAAGGATGAAGTGATGGCCACCTATAAGAATTTTTACCTGCAAAGGGATTGTGTAAGGTGGTAACCATGACATAGAGAAAAAGAAGCTTTCATCAAGCAATAAGAAATAATATATGTGTAAAGTAACTAGTAACAACATAGAATAATAATTGTAGACACCTAAAATCCACTTTTACAATCTTATTGCTAAAAGCACACAAATCACTCTCATTCTTACCACTTCCATTATAATTAGTGATTTCAGTAAATTAACTAACATTTCTTACCATTTTGGTCAATAAATAGTGCTCGGTTGATTACCTATCCCCTTTCACATTCAGGATCCACTTTACGATGAATCGTAAGTCAAAATCCTCTTCCAAATAGATAATTAGCAATTATTAGCTAATTAAGCCTATTTTACCCTTGTTTTAGTCAATATACCCTCCTATTGGCTTGAAACCCTCTTCCAACCACTCAAAATCACCCCATACCACTTTGCATGGTTATGTAGATTTAGACATGGTTGGAGATGTAGATAGTAGGAGGAGCACGATAGGTTATATTTTCACTATAGGTGGGACAATAGTGAGATGGATTTCGTGACAATAGAAGCTTTTGGATTTTTCAACCATGGAGGATGAGTATGTTGTTGGTACAGAGGAAAGAAAAGGTATTATTTGGTTACAACAATTTCTTGAAGAGTTAGGGCATAAGCAGGAGGAAGGGAAGTTACATAGTGATAGTCAAAGTGCTATACACCTAGCCAAGAACTCTGCTTTCCACTATAGGACAAAGAATATACATATAAGGTACTTATTGTATATATCTCCCTCCCCAGGTAAAGATAGACAAACAAAAGAATGTGGAAACCAAAGAAACTCAAAACCCAACATTTATTCCCAAGGCGCAGGTAAAAATATGTCAACATGAAAAAGGATGCACCCTGGCGCAGGTTGGAAGGCACAAGTAAAAAGATGTTGACATGAAAAAGGATGCGCCCTGGCGTAGGTTAGAAGGCGCAGGTAAAAAGATGTCAACATGAAAAAGGATGCGCCCTGGCATAGGTTGGAAGGCACAGGTAAAAATATGTCGACATGAAAAAGGATGCACCCTGGCGTAGGTAAAAATATGTTGACATGAAAAAGGATGTGCCCTGGCGTAGGTTGGAAGGCGCAGGTAAAAAGATGTCGACATGAAAAAGGATGCGCCCTGGCGCAGGTTGGAAGGCACAGGTAAAAAGGTGTCGACACCAAATTTTTAGCACCTATGGTGCACTTAAAAGTATGTTGATGTGAGGATGGATGTGCTGAGGCGCACCTTCAGGAGGCACAACATTTTGAGCGCTGACACCCCGAACTCGATAGGAAGAAAACCCTGACCTAGATATTCAAATGGCCATAACTTTTCACAGGGAGCTTGGATTCACGCAAGGTTGGACTTTTCGGAAAGCTTACAAGGTACTCTATCCAACTACAATAATGGGGTGAGAACAAGTTCTTAAAAAATGCAAAATATAGTTCACCATTTTTTGGGTTTGCTAAGGTTCTCACCTACCACCATAATGAGATGAATTAAATACAATCTAGAGGTGGTTGGGGTAGATTTGGAATTCCTCTCTCTTCCCTCTCTCATTCTTCCTATAAATTTTAAGGAGGGGCTTCTTTCTAAAGGTTGGACATTATTGTTTTTCCCCTCCCTTCTTCTCTTTGGCAGGTGAATTTGTGGAGTTCAAACCTCCCATCTAAAACTGTAATGCAACTTTGCCTCTTGTCATTTTGTAGTGTATTGTATCAATCTTTGGAGTAAATAATGCATGTATGTGGATGATTCTCAACCCTCTCTATGTTCATTTGCATCCTCCTGATCTTTCACTGCAAATTTGATTATCTGTGCATGATCTTGCATTGCATTTTAATGGTTTGTGTTTATTGGCAAGACAGGTGTTCTTCATTCCTTGGTGCATCACCTTTATTAGTTTAAGTTTATTTTATGCATATTCTTACCCTGTCTCCTTGGCAAGTTAGATTAGGTTTTTGAGAAAACCCTCTACATTTTATGTGTGCATCTGAACATAGGAATAGGAACCGACCTTCATCCAGAGAGCTTTCCCGATTCGTAAGGTCCCACACTTGGGAAAAGCTCCATGTTATGCAATCACAATGAGAGTCTCAACCCATCGAGTTGCAGACATCCAGGGGTGCTGTGATTCAACATCAATAGTACCATTTCATTAGGAAAAATTTGGAGGAAGAGAAGTTGAAGCTGGAGAATATTCATACGAATCAAAATCTTGTATTCATGATGACTAAGGTGGTCACAAGGGAAAAATTGAAGCTTTTTTCAGCTTTGTTTTTTCTTCATGGACGAAAATGAAGGGTTAAGAAGCTTTCTCAGAGGAACACCGATATCTAATTGGGATATTGTTGTGGAGCCTATTTTCATGTGTGTAAGTGTTGAAGACTGTACACTAAAAGTACTATAAAATTTCCATAGTTTTCTCGTTGGGGTTCCAGGCTAGAACAAGCCCTGAGTGAGGGTACAGGGGTAGTAACCCCCGCTAGCAGGGATTCGGGGGCACAACCCCCAAGATTTTTTTGGCCTTGAAACACGTGTTATATACCTCAAGAAACATGCTCTTCTCATATAGGTGGTATTTTGACCCATAGGTTTATGGGGCATTTTTCGTTCATGGTTTTGGTACCCATGGTATTGTAAAACTACTTAAGTAGTTACATATTAATGTGATTTTGTGCATATGGTAGGTGAGACTGATCATAGTAGATGTGCGTGAGTTCAAGTGTGGATTCAAGAGAGTTTATTTAGCACAACTCCAAACAGATCTGGGTATTATATTGAGAGAAAGAGGTGGCTTGTCATAAAAATATGAGAAAGTGATTCTTAGTGGATGTAACCCAAATTGGGTGAACCGTGTTAGATATTGTCTTTGTGTTGTGTTCTTTTATTTCTTGCACTTCTATTTCAGATCTGTGATATTTTCTACATATTAGTTTCTACTATTACAATTTGTGTGGGATTGTTCTACATATTTTATCCCTTATTTCCTAACATTACTCCACTAACACCATTCCCTATTCTAATAACATGTATATATGCACAATCGACAATTAATATGATCCATTTTCTTATAAAACTTCATTTTCCTTATCTTACCTTCACTTCCCATTATCTGGTTTCCATGGATTCTTGACCCCAAAAAGCCAATATTGGTCTTTTACATTTAACATCTCCTTCAAGCCCTTCCACCTATTTCAAAAACTCATAATTTTTTTAGACTAATCACTGCCATGATTCAAGAATATCATCTTAACCACTAACTCTTAACCTTATACGAAATTGTCCTTGGGAATTCTTGAGAACAAGCTCTTGCATGAGTCATAGTTGGTGACATCCATACATCACTAACACAAACCAAAACCTTCCTTAATTTCCTCTTTCCATCACTAAGGTGTATGCAAAATTCTAGAAGCTATCTCCTTTCACTTTTCCTACAATCCTTCCTTATCTATTTCAACCTTCACTAGTCCAACTAGCCTTGGTCCTACATTCTGTCAGGCTTGTCTTCATTTTCCTAGTGCTTCAAAAGTTAAACAAGGAATTTCAATCACCCATTATGCCCTTCATTCTTACCAATAAATTTCAAGGTGTAACTCCACCTATAAATCCTAGCCCCTTTGCAAATGCACCTTCCTTATTAGGTTAGGTTTAAACTATGTTAACAAATTCTTGATGAAGACTATCAATAAAATAACCAAATTCAACCCGTGGAAAGCTAAATTTCTATTGGAATCCCTTCAAGGACCCTTGAAAAATTATTTCTATGAAATATTAGGATTAGAAACACTTATTTTCACCTCCTAATCTCAAACCCTAGCATTACTCTGACTGTAGACTACAATATGACCCTAGAATCATGTTCTTGGATTAACTCTTGTCAATCAACAATCAATTTAAGACCCTAATTTTATCATGTAGGATCGTTTCAAGATTCTTTAACTAGTATCTCTCAAAATCACGTACAAATCCCCTTTTTCTTAAGCTTCATATTGCCCTTCCTGTAGGTGTTTAAGGACATAGTTATACAAGCTTCTAAAGTACCCCTTTTCTTTGTTAACAACCACAAGTCTCCAAATGAGATTATAGCCTTAATGTACCAAATCCAATTATTTACTTAACAATGAAATAAGAAAGGACTCATGCATATGTTTTATACCAATCTTCATAGATGAACATAGTGTTTCCACCGATGCATAGTCATAGAATAACCCTAAAGATTTCATACATGCAATGCATAATATCAAATCTATCACCCTTAAAAATTTATAATGACACTTCATTCATCATGTACCACATGTTTTTTACTGAAAGGATGTCTAAATTTCAATGCATAGATCATTTCAATACAACTCACACAGGAACAATACTATTGTAGCTCACAAGAAATGCTAAAACAAAGCATGTAAGTATGTAATGAACTTTCATAAAATCCTAATAAAGAATCTTGAATGTTTATCACATGATGAACATCCATCTTTTGGGTCTCAGACATCAATAATCATATTTAGTAGTAAAAGGGAAATACAAAAATTCAAAAAACAGAGTTGTAACCATAAAAGCATATGCATTACACAAATTAACATATTTCTCAGACTTCTCCCATCCTCTTCCTAGAGGTATAATATCTAATTTCCTCTCTATCTCCCTATATTAAAAAATTTCCATGCATGGAACTCCTTCTTGATCTTCTTACCTAACCTATAATCCCATAATGACTCATTGTGACCCTTCATCTTCCCTAACTGACCCTTAATAATTCATTATAATGCATTCCACACATATTTGGCTTAATTACAGTTTAGACATCCCTTAAGACTCATCACTAACTTCTAAACACCTCACACACACTTTGTAAACCCTAAAAACATCTTTTCAAACCCATCACAAGTCATATTTCCTTGGTTACACCTTTACAGGATTTGAATACAAAAATGGATGGAAATTCATTCATTTGAAATTTCAAACTCAGCGACTCATCTAAACCTCCTAACTCATCCAATTTGATCTCATAACAAAGGAAAATTGCACTTTTGAAGTATTTCAATGATGCCCCTACATCATACTCCCAAGGAGGAGGGAAAACAATCCTTTATATACTTTGTTTGCATAATCATGATCTCAGCTGAGTCTTCATCACTTTTGCTTCCATTTGATTTTCTTTCCTTACTCTCATTGTCCTTGTTTGGTCCTTGTCCACATGGATCCCATATTTGCTTCTTTAACCTTGTATTTTATTTGACATGGATTCTTTCTTTCTTGATCTTCTTCTTCATTTCTTCCATCTTTAATCCTCTATCAGTTGTATGTACAAAATAAAACACAAAAAATAACAAATATACATTATTTTTCATGATTCTTGATGTTTTCCACCTCTTTATAGCCTTTACTCAATATGATACCATCATCCTCTTTTCTCAAATGGAATGTAAGTTGTCCATACTCTTCACTTTTCTTATTTTCATCATCCTCGTCTTCTCCTTCAACAGACTCTTTCTCTATTAGACCGTTTCCAAGGTCCACAATCTCTTCATCATGAGTTTCTTCATTCTCACTTTCATCTTTCTCTTCTCTTTCTTCACGATCTTCATCTTTCTTGACCTCTCTTAGCCTTAAGGCCCTCACAATATCTTCATTTACCTTCCTCTCAACCTCATCTACTACTGTAACTTGCTCTTCTCCTCTTACTTCTATCTCTTCACTTTCATCTTCAAGTTATTTGTTGTGCACTATAACTCTCTTATTGTCCTCAAACTGCAAAAACATGTCTAAGGCCTCATCTAAGACCTCATATTATTCTTGATTTTCCTAATTTTCTTCTACCTGCATACCTGCTTGCTTGAATTTCAATAATAGCCTCTTAATATCCATCATCATAATCACATTCCCTAAACTTACCTCCTTCCTTTCAACATGTTCTTCACAAAAATCTTGAGCATTTACAAAACTATTACATTTTTTTTCTTCATATTTTTGAGTTTTCATAATAAAGAAACTGTCATTTTGTATTTGCATGGAACACATACCTCATTCATAGACTGATATACTATTGTTGCACCTTAATTGTCCTCATCTGACCTCTGATTGCTCTCAAACATAACTTCTTTGACTTGTTCCTTCTCTATATTGTTTGAATGCTTCTTCATTTTCCTTATCCTTTTCTCTTCTTCTCTGATGATATCCTTCAACTATGGCCTCTGTTTCCTCTTGAAAATCTGAGTTATAGGACATTTGACCCTTCTTTTCATCACAAACTCAAGTCCATAGCTTTCTTTCATCATCAACTCTTCTAGTTTATTTACATCCTCTCTCAAATTATTCAATTCTTTCTCTATCCATGCCTCTTGTCTTATTTTATCCTCTCTATTATTTTTGACTTCTCTCTCTCTTATTTCTCTCTCCTTTTTTCTTATTAGCTTCACAAAATCTAATACTAGTTATTCTCTGTCCATTATTTTCTTTGTCTCTTCACCTATCACTTCACAATCACAACAACTTCACAATTTCTTGTTAACAATCAGCAATCAAATTTCATTCAAAACTCAATACCAGACTTTGATATCAAATGATGTAGATATCCTTTTCATTTTCATCCACTCATCATGTTAATAACATTCAAAAACATTTATACAATCCAGTTCCCTATTTTAGTGGTCTTATTCTGGAGTCTAGAATGGCACAAACTTCCAAAATTTGGTCTTTCAAGCAATATATTACTCCACTAACACCATGCCCTAGTCTAATAACATGTACATATGCACAATTCACTATTAATATGATCCATATTCTTATAAAATTATTTTTCCATGTCTTACCTTCACTTTCCATTCTTTGCTTTCCTTGGATTCTTAACCCAACTAAGACAATATCGGTCTTTTGCATTTAACATCTCCTTCAACTCCTTCCACCTGTTTCAAAAACTCATAACAATGTTAGACTAATCACCACCATGATTCAATAAGTTCATCTTAACCACTAACTCTTAACCTTATACCAAACTGTCCTTGGGCATTCTTGAGAAAAAGCTCTTACATGAGTCATAGTTGGTGATATCCATGCATGATCAACACAAACCAAAACATTCCTCAATTTCCCCTTGCCATCACTAAGGTGTATGTAAAATTATAGAAGTTTTCTCCTTTCATTTTGACCACAATCCTTCCTTTTCTATTTCAAGCTTCACTAGTCCAAATAGCCCTTCTCCTACATTCACTCAAGCTTATCTTCATCTTCTTAGGGATTCAAAACTAAAACAAGGCACTTTCAATTACCCATTAGGCTCTTCATTATTACCAAGAAATTTCAAGGTGTAAGTCCACGTATAAATCTTGTCCCCTTTGAAAATTCACCTTCCTTATTAGGTCTAGACTATGTTAATGGTTTCTTGATGGAGACTGTCAAGAAAATAACTTAATTCAACTAGTGGAAAGATAAATTTATTTTGGAATCCCTTTAAGGACCCATGCAACATTATTTATATGAAATATCAGGCTTAGAAACTCTGATTTTCACCTCCTAATCTCAAACCCTAGCATTACTCTGACTGTAGACTACAATATAACCTGCGAAGCATGTTATTGGAATAACTCTTGACAACAATTGATTCAATACCCTAAGTTTATCATATAGGATTTATAAAAGGTCCTTTACAATATCCTTTTACAGTAGCTCTCGAAATCACATACAAATCCCATTTTTATCATTCTACCTAGTTCCCTTCCTGTAGGTGCTTAAGGACAAAGTTATACATCCTTCTAAAACATCCCTTTTATTTGCTAACAACCACAACTCTCTAGATGATATTATAGCCTTAATGTACCAAATCCAATTATCTATTTAGTAATGAAATAAGAAAGGACTCATGCACATGTTTTATACCAATATTCATAACTGAACATAGTGTTTCCACCCATGTACACTCATAGACTAACCCTTAAGATTTCATACATGCAATGAAGAATATCAAATATATCACCCTTAAAAATTTACAATGACACTTCACTCATCATGTACCATGTTCTTGTTTACTAAAAGGATGTTTAAATTTCTATGCATAGATCATTTCAGTCCAACTCACACATGCACAGTCCTGTTGTTTCTCACAAGCAATGCTAATATAGAGAATATAATTCTGCAATAAACTTTCATGGGATCATAAGAAAGACTCTTGAATGTTTATGAAATCATAATCATCCATATTTTGGGTCTCAGACATCAATACCCAAATTTACTAGTAATAGGGCAATACACTAATTCACAAAACAGAGTTGTAACCATAAAAGCATATGCTTACACAAATTTATCAAACTTCTCCCATATTATTCCTCAAGTAATAATATATAACACCCTTTCTATCTACCTTTATTCGAATATTTCCATGTATGTAACTCCTTGAGCTTCTTACCTAGCTTATAATCCCATAATGACTCATTGTGATCCTTCATCTTCCCTAACTAACCCTCGACTCATTATAACTCATACCCCACATATTTGTCTTATTTACAGCTTATACATGCCTTAAGATTTATCAATCACTTCTAGACACCTCACACACACTCTTTAAACCCTCAAAACATATTTTCAAACCCATGAAAAGTCTTATTTCCTTGAATACACCTTTAGAGGATTTGAGTACAAAAATGGAGGGAAAGTCATTGATTTGAAATTTCAAACTTGGAGACTCGTCTAAACACCATAACTCATCCACTTTGATCTCATAATAAAGGAAAATTACACTTGTGTATTCTTTCAATGATGCCCTTGCATAAGAGGATTGCACTATTTTCAGACTGAGATGTGATGAAAGTAATATGATTTTGTGCAAAAAGGTTATGCAGGATATCGTCAAGTTGTGTTGAAAATCTAGGAGTGTGATTTTGAGCATAGGATGAATTAGATTTTCTTTAATGAAGTCACCTAGTTGACTTTATCCTATATTAATGGATTTTTGCTCTTTTATTATGATCTATACCTCACTTAAAAGTGATGTATATATTACAATTTTTGTGTGGATGATTAAATTAAAACCAACATAATTAAATATATATAAAAATTAATAATAATAAAACATGTATAATTAATTTAAGGTGACATAATTTAATATATCATTAATTAAATCATAACAAAATGTATAAAAAATAATTTATAAATGCACAATGAAGAAAAATAATCTATATTTTTCTTAGTATTGACATTTGAATGCCATTATACCACTATATTTAATAATTATTAGCACTTCATAAATAATGATTATTTGAAAGTATTTTCACAATCTTGAAACTATATACATATGGACGTACACAACCCTCCACTCCACTTTCCACGTTTCCACCTGTAAAAAAGAAAGAAAAATAAATATTGAAATCTATTATGGTGTAATAGAAAAATAATCTATTTAGTTTTAAGAACATATATTAACATTTTTTCAATAAGTATACATCTTTTTCATTTAGCACTTGAATTTTCTATGAAAATTTCCAAACAAGGATGTATGTATATCTTGTTGGTATGAAATATTTATGGTTCTTCTTTATTTATGATTTTCAACTGATTAAATATGAAATCTACAAACATATTCATGAAGAGATTAATAAATTTTATTTTAAAGATATATGGTTTAATCCCAATGATCATTTGAAAACATAACCTCTTTTTTTATCTCCAATTATATTCCTTCTTTTATGAGGATTGAAATCAAGTTCACAAGTAAATGAAGAAGATGTTGCCAACATGATGAAATATCCCTTTATCTTAGTTTTAGGTTTTCTCTCATCAAATTTAGATGAAATTTGATCATAATCTCCCAAAAGAAGAGCATATACGCCAATTGCATTTTCTAAACCCTATAAGTGAAGAAAAATATGTACTATGAGATTAATGGAAGGTACCATTCTATTTTTAGATATTCTCATAAATCCTTGAGGAGCTTCATTTGGTATGAGGATAAAATATGTGTATCCTTGTTTATTCATGAGATACTTCAAGTTCAACAAAGAAAACTCAAATTGAAGTCTTCATATCCATAACATCATAAGAATATAATTTATTACTTATAAATAATGGAATTTAAGAAGTGGGAATAAGGGTTTTTTGTGAATCCATGGATCCAAGCAAAAAACTGAGAGTGCGAGGAGTTTTGCGAGACTAGGCGGTGAAGGAGAATGGAGAAAAAAATTGAGAAGGAGATGAGAAATGGAACGGTTGTTGGCAGAAGCTGTGAGGGCCCATAGGCCATGAAAGGGGAAAATAAGGATCTTGGCTTGGCCACGTGGGGATTCCGGTTTGGTGGAGGAGGGCACGGAAATGGGGGACAGGAGAAGATTGAGGAGGAGTGGTGCCCTAGCCCTAGGGTTTCAAAATCTGTTGAGAATTTGTGCGGGACTGGTGGGCAAAGCAAGGATAGTAACAGATACTAGAGGGACAACGCTCAGGGTCATCGAGGTATGAATCAACATTAGAAGGCAACCTATTTTAAATAAGCATTAGATAACAAAAGTGGATGATCATCAGGAAAACAATCATTAAGCAATTTGGCCTACCTGGTCGATTTGGCCGTGGAAATTCCCTCTGTAACCATTGTGAACTCTGAAGTGGAGGAATATTTTAAAAATTTATCACAGGATGCAGTGATTGGTAGGTTTAATGGTTTCTGGCCTTCCTCCTCCACTCTGTACTAGTGGGTATTCAATACCTAGACCAATAAGAGTGAAATATCCCTATGTTCCAAGGGTTTTCTTGTTTTCCATTTTAGAGAATTTGAAGACTGTCAGAGATGTTTGATAGATGGTCTGTGGTTTTGGGGGCATGCGGGGTTATTTATAACTCCATGGTTTCCAGATTTCGATCCGAACACTTATTCAGTTGCCAAAACCCCTGTTTGGGTCAGGCTTGCTAACCTCCCCTTGCATCTGTGGTATGCCCTGGAAGACATTGGCAATGGCTTGGGAAAGTTCATCACAGAAGATTTGGATAGAACACAATCTGGTCTATGTTTGTTTACCCATATATGCGTTGAAATTGATTTGAGAAAGGGTCTACCTGATCGAATCAATCTTAAATTTGGTGACCTTCAGCATATCCAGATCCTAGAATATGAGAATACTACTTTCTAGTGTAGAATATGCAGAAATACGGGTCATCTACAACCTTCTTGTCCCTTCGATAAAAATCATAAATATACAAAAAAATGGTTCGACTTCTTCTAGTGGATGGGGATCGGTTAATCCGGATTTGGTATCCACTACAAACTTTAAGGATGATCTGAGTAATCTGAAATCTGAGAACAAAGTGAGTACAAAGAAGGAGGACACTAAAAAGGGAATCTAGGAAAATCACTTGGTTGTAGGTGGAATGAAGAGGGGACATACATCAGAAATCTTAGAATCAGATCAGGATTTAGTGTGAGAAAAAATGATGGCCACGACAACTTCTAGTCACCTTGCACTGGTGATTTCGACTGACCAGGGCAAGTGGTTTGAAGTAAAAAAGTGAAAAAACAAAAAGGGTCGAATGGGCAACATTGAGGATTATTTTCCATTGTAGGGCGGGAAGTAATTCTAGGATTTTTTTTAGGATGTTTTGGTTATAGTTTTACTTTATGTTGTTGTTAAGTTGGTGTTTAGCTGTAGTTGCTGTTAACTTTTAGCTTTTAAAGTCTTTTTTATCCTGAGGATCTGGCCTCAGCTTTAAATATAGGGAAAAAGTCCCTTCAACCCACTTTATCAATAAAAAAAAGGACTTTAAGAAGTGCATACCCAAACAACATGGTCAAAAAATAGATGTTTCCAACATGCTAAAGGATTACTTTAGCTCAATTTCTAGTTTTCTCTCATCAAATTTGGATGGAATTTGATCATAATATCCCATAGGATGGGCATTTATGCCTATTATATTTTCTAAAATCTATAAGTGAAGAAATTATTCTATTCAAGTTCTCTATATGTACTATGATATTCATGGAAGATATTATTATATTTTTAATTATTCCCATGAATCCTTAAGGAGATTCATTTGGTATGAACATCAAAGATGTTTATCCTTGTTTATTAATGAGACTCTCTAAATTTGACAAAGAACAATTAGATTAAACTCTCCATATATAGATAATTTTAAGAATATAATTTCTTACTTCCAATAATGGAATTTAAGAACCGTATACCCACACAACATGGTCCAAATCTGTAAGGAAATTTACATTTTATTGGTTTCAAGATCTATGGTCTTCCAATAGTAGAATAAATGTTTCTCATTAAACCATTCTCGACATTTTCTCTTATTTCTCTTTTTATAACTTTTGGATATGCATTTGGAAATCCCTTTATGTATTGGATGCATGTAATATCTTCTTCAGTCCCATCGGTCATTCGTGGCCTCTAGTGAAATTTGATATCTAGATTAAATCCATTAATTTAATTTATATTTATCTAATCAATGTCTCTATGAGAAAAGATAAAAATACACTTGTTTAATTACTAATTATTATAAATATACTTTAAAAATAATATTTAATAACTAGTTATTACGAGGCAAGATAATATCTTCATCCAACACTCATTTAACTACTAATTAAGTACTAGTTATTATGAGGAAAAGATAATACACCCTATTCAAATACCCTAGTTGGTATAAAGATTATGGTCTATTGAGAATTCTTATTAACATAAGGATCATAGTTTATTGGGTTTACATGTTGTCATGGACCAATCCTACCAACTAATGTGGAATTAATGTTATGTATGAGTGAGGATTTTAGAGTCTCGTTGGAATAAATATCATGGTCTATTGGGTTTAAATGTTTTCACAGACCAAGCCTACCAAAAAATATAATATTTTTATCTTTATGAATGAGTATTTTAGATCCATAGATGCAATTCCAAGATGAACTTAAGAAGCATATTTTATTTGGTAGTAATGTATGCATTTTAGAGGTAGTTGAATGTTATTTTTTCTATTATGAAGTTATGTAAGATGAAAGGAGAAGGCATATAAACCAAGAATGTTCATTGTACAACTAATCAACCATTATGATCTAGGAGGACGTCCACTACCATTGTGGAGACACCTATGTTGACATAAGGATAATGGTTTATTGGGTTTATATGTTTCCATGGAACAGACCTATCAAAAAATGTGGAATTAATTTTTTGGATGAATGAGGATTTTAGAGTTGTAAAAGAAATTCAAAATGAACTTAAGAGGCATTAAAAAATTCATAATAACACATGTATTTTATAGATAATTGAATGGTAATTTTTTAGATTATGAAAATATGTATAAAAAAAGAGAGGAAAGCCAAGAAATAAAGCACACTCATTGTGAAACCAACTAACAATATTGTTAGTGTGAAGGAAAATTCCACTGTGGCATCACCCATATTGGCATAGAGATCATGGTCTGTTGCATTGATAATATGTGGTACCAATCAAATCCTACCAACCAATGTGAAATTACATTTTGTTATGAATGAGGATTCTTAATTCATTAAATACTTGGTAGTGAGGCATACATTTTTTAGGAAATCTAGCATATTTTAATTATATTATGAAGCACAAAACACAAGATGGTTTTTTATATCCTATCAACCAATATCTACTAATATTTCATATCAATGAGTACTTTAGAGGAAGGTTTTTTTTTGGATTACGAAGCCATAGAGGATGAGAGAGAAAAACAAGAATGAAAACATACTCATCCTACAACCACTCAAATCATTATATTAATGGGAAGATAAATTCCATTGTGGCATGGCCCCCATTGATATAAGTATCATTATTTATTGGATTTTTATGTTGTTGTGAATTAAACCTCCCAGGATTAATATTTTGTATTTGAATGAGGATTTTAGAATAACAAAAATTATTCAAATTATGAAGTCATCAAAAATGAGAGAGGAAGGTTGATAAAATAAACGTAATCATACAACCACCAAACAAATTATTAACCAAAATGTGCCCCCTTACTCATTTTGTTAACCTTGTTCCCTAAAAGGGTTAGAGATATCAAGTACTTTTCCCATTTTTTGATATTTGTGTATTCCGTAGAATGATTTTTGTGAAAGTGAACCATTTTGCATAGCCAACTACGATTTTTGCACCTTAAATTTTTTAATGTATGTTTTGAGATATTTTCCATGATGCACCTATCATTATCATGCCACTTTATTCTTATCTACCACATTACCATTACATTATTTATGATGCACTATATTATCTCCACTGTAACCAATCTCATTTTTACCATCCCATTTTTGTGCCAAAGCCACATTTCCTATGACACACTGCACTATGCTGCTATTATCTCTACCCTATGTTGTTATTGTCTTTGCAAAACATTGATTATATTTGTGAAGGTCTTTATATGGCATATAAAGTATTTAGAGTCGTGTTACTCTATGTCATGCCTCCAAAAATTATTTTCACTTCAAATCACCAAATATTGTTTCCACCCACTCATGTCAGTTCACATTTATGTGTTGAACACCATCAAGGGACCAAAGGTTCTCCATAATCCATTGAAGATGTTTCTTCTATTTTATGTAGTTTAGAGTTGAATGTCGCACATATTGTATGCAAGTGGGATGCCAACATGAGATTTTATGACATAATATTTTGAGCTGAATTATGAAATTAGATTGTTGTTTTTCCCCTCAAGATCCACTATTCACCACCAAAGGAAATATGTTTCCTTTGAATGTAATATATTTTGGGTCTCTTATCTCAAATCCTAGATTTTATCTTAATAAAAATATTGTCACATTTATGAATTTGAAGTTATTATATTCAATGTCCATTCCTCTTTTTGTTATAGTATGTATTGTATAATTAGATAGAGTATCTCTAAAATCTAAAACTTTTCTAATTTATTTAATTATATCCTATTGAGACACATTTTTTTTCAGGTTGCTTTCAAACTTGATTCACTGAATATAGGAGTTTTTGACCTTTTTGTTTGAATATGAAAATGTGTATATTTCTCCAAATGTGTATATTTTTGCGTTACTATATTATTATGATTATTTTTTGTCTGCCCTCTAACTAATTGTGTTTCTTACCTTTATCATTTGTTTTAATACATTGTGTCTACTCATTTATAATGTATTTATGGAGTATTTTGTTGAAATTAAGGAGAGAAAGGAGTTATTGAGCCTATTTAACTCTTGGTGTGTCACCAATATTTTATTTGTTTCTTTTATCCCATTTCCCTACATTTATTACATTAAAATATCTAGTAATAGAATTATGAGTATGAAATAAATGAGAAATAGTTTGCTAAAGAGGTATGATTTGATTTTCAAGTCTCATACTTGAGAAGCATTCCCATGTTGTGTTAGAAGTGAAGGAAAATTCATTGGCAGACACTTTTAACCACCAAAATTTGTGGCACACTTGGTGGGACCAAGTATTTGTTATTGATTTAGAATATTGCACAATATCCTTGTTTTCTAATCTCTCAGTAAAGGTTTTGGTGAGAATCTTAACTCCACTCCTTCTTGACGAAAGCATCTATCACCTAGAAAATATGTATTTTTAAAAAGGAACATTATCAAGTTTGTAGACCAATCCCTCTATGTCTTAATAATATCACATCTCATAACTCACCTTAGAGATCACCCATTATTTTCTAGGAGATCTAGTAGCCCCCTACATTTGCAATTATGGGATGAAATCCCAAAACCATCCTTTAAATCCCTTCCCTCCTTTTATGGAAATGATTTTGTGATTTCCATAGATCACAATCAAGATGTGTCCAATTTATGGGCAATGTGTAATATAATAGAGGAGAATATAGGTCTCAAATTACTTTCCTCTTATCTCAAAGGAGCATATCTAAATTGGTTCAGAAGCTTGGGTACATAATCAATTCCTTCATAATATCAACTGAAAGAAAAGTTAAATAACCAGTTTAAGAAAACTATAGACATCATATCACTCATGGAAAACCTAAAAAACATCAAGAGGTCCCTCATAAAGCATGTTACCAATTTCACCATTAAATTCAAAAATACTTGGGAAATGATACTGCAAGAATGCATACCCCCACCTGGTATTTAATTCTTAGTCTACTTATAGGAATTTGATAATGATTTTATTGTTTTTATCCAATCTCTTAAAGGGAAAAATATTCCTCAGGCCTATGATATAACTATTCAGGTTGAGAGGGCCCTCATACAAGCACAAGAATTTATTCCCATACTTTTAATACTCATTTCTCTATGTTTTTAAGCTTTCCAACCCCGCCCCACAAGCCTCTATGTGATTCTATAAATTTGAGTTCATTGGTCAAAATTAAAAATCTTATTGTAGAGCTTTCAAAAGAACTCATAGAATTCAAGGACAAGCTAGACATCCCTCAAATGCAAAGCCATTTTAGTTTCCTATTTGCATCTCTCCCTTCTCACAAATAAATGATCAAGTATCCGTACCCATCTTATCAAAACCCCACTTCATGGTCTCTACAAGTAAATAGAGCCTCATATTATTCCAAATCAATCTCTAGAGACTCCATAAACCCAAATATGCAAGACAATAAACCATCGGTTAAGAATATTTATTTCATTCTTAAGAATGTGGGAAAAAATAATATTGTTTTTACCATTATGAAGAGCCTCTATAGAATGGAAGATAATAGATCATAGAGGATTTATTTAAATGAGAAAACATCATGCATGACTTATTCATTACTCTTAAATATAAAGGAGTACATCAAGGAGGAGGAACCCATGTTCCCTATTTATAATATGAAGGAGCTAATTTCTAAAGAGGTCCATCTACAAAAATTAGGGAGATAGATCAAAGAGGATAAAATCAAATAGTCCCATCTCAAAGAGATGAAATGGAATAAAATATTTGTGATTTTCCTATAGCCTACTAAGACAAAATTCATCAATGAGATCGAATGTAGTCAAGAAGTACATATATTAGTGTGGATTAGCTATGATGATGATGTATATACATTTCCTTATTTTTTCTAAGGGTGTTTTTCTCTTAAGGATGGCCAATTTGAGTCATGGAAGGGTGAAGAGGAACATGATAAAGCCACATTTTTGAATGTAAATATCCCAATTATGTCACACCTAGAGAAAAATAATTCCTTTAAGGATTATAATGCAGAAACATTTGAGGGGTTGAAGCCTGATTTATAAGTTAAAAAATAAGACAAATTTTTATATTATCCCAAACATGAATAAAATATTCCTATGTACCCATATGAGGAAACATAGAATGTTAAAAATCACGCAAAGTAGGAATACTGTTATGAGATTGATGTGATAAATGGAGGAGGAATTGAAGAGTTCAATTTTGTATTTTTATTCCTCTCATGGGTTGTTGTTGTCACAAAGCTCATTGCATGGCCACAAATCATTATATAAGGTATATACTTCTCCTAATTATTCAATGGTTTTTTATAATCTATATCTATACATTTCTTAGAGTTGGTTATAATAGGTTTTATTTTCTACAAAATAAGTGCTCTACACATCCTTTAGTTCCCCCTTGGAATGTGTATGTGTTCTAGATTTCTTACAAAGTTTTTGGAGAACTTCCAAGAGGTTGCAATTTTAGAGGAGAGATGTAAAGAAGAGAAAATGAGAGAGGTTTAAGCTGGTACATTTCTTATCATATAAAAAATAGTGATGTGACAAATATTGGTAACTTTATTTTCAAGGAGATTATCAGATTGCATGTATTTCCAAGAAATATTGTATCAAAAATAAATGTTATGTTTATAGGGAATTTATAAAGAACATTGTTGAGGAAATTAAACACAAGGTTGCAATCCAATTCTGCATCATACAAAAAGGTTCACAATATGGGTTTGGGAATTTGTTGAGGTGTTTGATTGAAGAAAAATGAGTAACAAGGGATAAATTTTGGTACAAGATGAATTTTCATATAATATTTTGGTAAAAGGAGAATAGGAAATATACCATTCCATATTGTGTATCGTTGAGTCAGAGTGGTGTTAAAGATTTGCACAACATAAGAGACATATAAATAAGGGGGGTGGATGCATAATATTTTATAGATCATATGAAGGATGTGCATAATCAGTAAACATGTTATTGGAGATAAGTTTAATGTAATATAAGTAATACATAAACATCAAGTGAATGGAATGTTTATATAAACTAGAGATGTGATAATAGAAAATTTGCATAAGGAGGGGTTTTTGAAAGGTCTTGAAAATATGTTGAACCTGAAGAATATTGGAATGTGTAGAGCACTAATGAAGTCTACAAAGAATGCATATGAGATAAATTTACCAAAGGGAGTTGATATCTCACCTATAATCAACATGGTAGAATCATATTCATATCATGAGGTGTAAAATGAACAAGGAAGCATAGAAGCATAATCATAGTAAAAAATTGATTGAAGAATAACATGCCATAGAAACAATGTGAAGAGATGGAAATGGTAATTGACACCAAGATAAGAAAGAAAATGTGAGGCAAGTAATATAAAGAATACTTGGTAGAATAAAAGGGCATATAAACTGAGTATGTAACTTGGATCAACACATTCAAAGTTGTGAAGGATGAAAATTATTGTCAACAGAGCCATAACCATGAGTTTATGATTTTTTTGGTGTCTAGGGTGTATAATTCTTGAATCAATATTCACATCAATCTTTCATCATCCAAAAAAATTATATAGTGTAGTTCTGCAAAAGTGTTATTTGCGCAGGAGTTTATTTTATTGTGTGTCCCTTGTAAATGTTATTCTATGAAAAATTATTATGGTGCACAAATTTCTATTGTAATATTTCATTTCCTCTTGTGTGCATAATAATGTAATAAGTGTCTATGTATTATTTTGTGCATGAGTACTATTTTTCAATACAATTAGTATTGTTCCATGTTATCAATTGATACACAAATGTATTGTCAATATAGAATGGTTGCAAAATTTATAAATGACATCATTAAAGATCATTTTATATTATAGAGTTTGTAATTGAGTTTTACAGATATAAAGTATTTATAGACTAATGACATGAGGTTTCATTACTTTGAATAGAGGAATGGTGACTTTATTTCATTAGTGTAACAAAGTAACATGTTTTTAATAGTAACACATGAAGGTGTTTTAGGATCTCATGTTAGTAATATGTATTCTACTTGATAACGTGTGTATACTCTTGGAATTTCAAAGGCATTGTATCTATATTGAAGTAACACATAAAAATTTATTGGAAATAGGTCAAAAAACATTCTTATGTGTAGTGGCATGAACATAGTGTGTAACTTGCCAAGTTTCAAATATAATATTGTGACATGAGACAACATGGATTTCACCTAATCTAATAATTTTAACGATTGATTTCATTCAATTTGCATTGATTTGTTCTTAGGCCCTATCTTGCATAGGGATTTGGGATGAAAAATAATCTTATATGAGCCATTTGTATATTTGAAGTGATTATAAGTAGGTGGATCTTGTAGTATATAATTTTGCCACTAATCTTGTGTTAAGGACAACTCCTGCACAATTGATAATATAGTCTAGACTTGTGAGTTTAGTGTGATTTATGTTGTAATGATAAATTACAAAGACAAGAAGTTAGCCAGTAGATATCTCAAGATCTAGAGTTGTTGAGCATCTCACAGTTGAGATAAATATTGTGTTACAATGTAGTGATTTTTAAGTGTGAATAAATATTACTAAGTTTTAGAGTTCTAAATTATGTTTAAATTTATGTGTGTGTTGTGCATTTTTCATACGTATTTTACTTATTATTATGAGGGTTATATGGTTTAAGGCATAAAATAAGAGGGATCCCTAACCATGGTTATATAATCCCTCTTATCCCTCAAGATGGAATTTCCTTAACCAGATAGAACAATCTATAATTTGTGGGTTTTTTCATGATCTTGATATGTTTTATTTGACTTTACCCAAAAAGAAAATTTGTTTTGGGGCTTATCCAAGACTAAATACCTAAAAGAGTATTTGGATATTATTTTCAGTGGGGACCAATAAATTTATAGATAAGGTTACCTATATAATCCTACCTCCACTTATTTTCATTTCTAGGGATGTAAATATGAAATTTGTTAATGTTTGGTAATGTTTATGATCTCATAGAGTCATGTAGAAAGTTATATACATAGTTATCATAGAAGTGGCATCAAGCATTCAAAATCATATGTTTCTAGATTTATCTTTCATGTTATGTTAAAGTATATTTTTTCATATACTACACATATTACCACCTCTCACAATGAAGGACACAACATATTTATTGATTGATTGATTGCATTTGAAGATTGTAAGGGTTAGGTGCACATAATTATTAGGTTTAGTTGCTAAGGAATATGGGATTTCCATTATGAAAAATTATCCTAGGGAATGATCCCAACCTCATCCCTTATTACTTTGCATCTCCTGAGATTTAAATGTTAAAGGATGGATAGGAAAAAAATATCACACCATCCTATGCATTGCTAGTCCATAACCCATTTGATATTTATTGTTGTTAACCCTTAGATTATATATTAATTTATTGCATAACGAATAGATATGATGAATTATGATCCACTCATTCATGATAGATATAGTTGGACATGGCATGCATTTTATTAATGTATACACAAATAATGATGGCCTAGAAAGAGTGTCATTATGGAGATGCCAAGAGGATAACTTTCTCACTTCAATAGGATCATTGGTGTTGAAGTTAATATGGTTTTAAAATATAAGGGAAAAGAGGAGAACTTATAATGATTCAGAGAGTGTTATGCCTAGTTTTATTTCAAAACCCATTAGGGGTATTTGTTCCCTAACTTTGGGTGATGGTTTGATATCTCTTCTCCTTAGTTAACATGGTCATTTTTTTGTATGTGGCTTAACAGATTCATCTAGGGGATTAATCGTGTCATATTTGTTGATGAAAACGTGTCCCATTTCTAGACATCCAAAGGGTATTTCATCATAGTCCATCCAAAGGCAACACTTTATGATCACACTCTTATCACTTTTGAGTTAGATAAGGAGATGGACTATAAATAGTCCCTCATACTCAAATTTTCTTGAACATGATCCTTATCCATTAGGGTAGTATCAAACTCATAGCTTGAGTTTGGAACCTTGTGCCATAACTATCCCATGATGTTAGTTAGAATCCTTGGTGGAGCTACCTTCTGTCTCATACCACTACGTTCTTTAGATATTATGGAAAGAAGATTGTAAGTGTTCAAAAGAAGGCTGATAATGTGTTATACAAATAAGTTTATAAGGTTTCATTGTATCTTAAACATAACCCTATTGACATTTAGTCACAAGTAATTAATGATTTACTCAAACATAATCTTCAACTTATAGAAATACATACTACCATAGGAGCTCAAATCCAGGACAAACTCCACTTCTTTAATGATGGGGATCATGTCTAGAAAATGATTTTTTAGAAATGTAAGAGATAAGAATACTAGGTAGCATATAAAATCTATTATAAAGTCTCCTAACTTGCCCCTTGATCTTATGTAGGTATGTGTGGTCACTTATTCTCATTATAAGTTAGTGTTTAGGGATTAAGAGGGCTTGATGAATAGACTCAAGCCTTACATTAGTTTATTGATGTTGTTCCTTGAAATATCAACCCTTCTACTCAATGGAGTTTCCATGTGTTAATGTCTTAATGAGATTCCCATGGGTCTACATAATATGATCATGGTATTGATGGGTTTCCTTATGAATTCTACTAGGAAAATTGGAACTTTGTTGGAATTGAATTTTTTAGGCATACATCATGGATACCAATAATAACTATTTAGAGAAAACTATTAATAAAATAAAATATTAATTTTATCCCTAAATTTTGAGATCCTAAGCTCATTACTAGTTGGATACCAATGACTTTGTTGAATTCCTAAAATATTATTATGATGGTTATTTCCCTTAAGAGGTGTCACCTTCTTCCTAAAATTTCAGAATGGAGAAAACATGTTTCATTAAAATTTGTTTCATCTTCGACAACTTTATCAATATATAGGAAGGTATGGAGTGGGATCGTGCATCCCAAAAGTTGACCTTGTTTCAAAAGCTTTATTTTGAGAAATGTTTATCATAATTAATTTCCCTTCATTCTTGCTATTTTGAAAGCATAAGGGTTTGTCAATTTATTTCTCTCAACTACGCAAACCCACTTCTTAGAAGTATTAAATTTTACTATCATCAATGGCCATAATTCTTAGATCTTTACACTTTTTTAGATGATTCAAAAAGACTCACATTAGTTACCATGTTTTATGTTTTGGTCACATAAGCTTTTGATTATCTTTTGGACCAAAAATCCAAACAAGTATCATTCAAGATATCATGCTCTCAGATAGAAATGAATTATTTTATCAATGGTCACTTCATCAAGGAATCCTTTCTCACCTTACATGAGAATCAATATTCCAATATTTAGCTTGCCTCAATACCTACTAAAAATCCTCTTGTTTGATCCTAAAATGGTATAAAAGAAAATTCTATTACCATATGATGCAACTACATGATTATATTTAGATTTTTAAATGAAAATGGATTAAAAAAGGAGATCTATGCTCAAATTTATTGGAATTGTGTGGACATTTTAAATCCCTCCTTTGCGATTATAGTAGTATGTATTATAGAGAGTTGAGTTGAAGATTGTTTTCTCCCTTGCATTTGGTTGGTAAATTTGAAATATGCACCAAGATTCTTATGGCTACATGTATTTACTATTCCTCCTATTGGGCACCATAAAAGGAATGTTATGACAAGCTTGTCAAACTTCTTAGATATTTCTTGTTGGTCAACACTAAGCAAACTAATGGGTTCCATATATTTTTTTGGGAGATTATTTTCCTCCCCATTAACAAGTATGAAATGTAGATTATTAAAGTGTATAGATAGAGTCTTGATATCTGTGATAACAAGATTATGTGAGAACAATTGACAATTTTCATTGCATTATTTCTAGATTGCATAGCAACAAGAATATTGTGAAGGTTATTAGTCTTCATTTTTTATCAGTTACCCCATCTGCTATCAATATTGAGGGATATTTCATTTTTCACAACATTTAGAATTTTTTTGATGCAATAAACCATTCCTTAAATGAGTTAATTATGTGTACCTTCTAGGATTAATTTTAAAAATCACAATATATGTGGTCAACTATTACCTCCAACACCAATATTATTCTTATTGTAACTAATGGCATTAAAGCCATTTGTATTTTTAAGAAATACAATTATATTATGGGAGATCTTATTTCTTCTCGAGATTGGACTATGTGGCCCATCTTCCAGAGAAAATATAAGTTGTTTACTTTTGATATGACTTTGATCCATTATATTTAGGATCTTAAAAAAGTTATAATGCA
Organism: Taxus chinensis; assembly: GCA_019776745.2. Lineage (NCBI taxonomy): Eukaryota > Viridiplantae > Streptophyta > Pinopsida > Cupressales > Taxaceae > Taxus > Taxus chinensis. The sequence goes on along the minus strand of CM034152.1, from coordinate 181,022,086 downwards.
TAAGATTGGGTTGTGGCCACATATGGCTTGGTGGAGATATTGATAGTGGACATGTGACACACCTTTCAAGCGTTACTCCCTTGGCTTTATGTATGAATTTCTTAGTGCATTTTCTTTGGCATTAGGAAAGTTAAATGGTTGGTGGAGTTTGAGGTCATCACCATTTTATTGGTTTACTTGTCTCAAATAGATTTTACTAGCTAAGATTGATCCCAAGCTTGCTCGTTTTTGTGGTGTTCGGTTTATCAAGAGCTCCCTCTTAGAGAAATATTGTGCTATATTGGTATTTCCTAGCCTAATCGTCTTTCTTGTTACGAGACAAAAAATTTCCAATACTTTTTTGAACTTCACCTTGAGCCCAAGATGCATAATAATATATCCATATCATTTTCCTTCCCTACCACATCAATCCTCTCCCTTTGAGGAATTATTTCTTAAGGGGATAAGACCATAAGAAGAGGTATATTATTTTTATTTAGGATTTTTCTAGATCTTGAATTTATTTTAAGCTTTGGAAATATAGAATTTCTAATATTTTTATTAATGATGATATATCATGACAATTTTCATCTAATTCATGCACAATTCAATAAGGTGGCATTAAAATTTCAGCACATGCAGGGCTTGTTTAACCATTGGGAGAGGGTTCCTGACTCTATGAGTAGAATTGAACCATATGTCTTGCCTATATGGGGATCTCCTCCATTGACACCAAAGCGGTGGTGAATCCGCTCTTGCAATCACTCTCCTTCATTGACACCAAGGTAGTGTTGAAGCCACTAGATTGTAATCACTTATCTATCCCTCCTCATTTATGGGGAGGGGACATGGTTTTTTTGGATTTTTTCTTAAGGAAATTCAGTGGTTGCGGCATCTCAATGAAATCCTACGAAGCGACATTGTGGACTCTAGAATGTTCTCTCCCTCTCTACTTTGGTGGGGAGTGCTTGTGTTGTTGGTTATACATGATGCTACTTAAGATGGGTGGGCAACAATGGAGTCATTGTTGGAGGAACCTTCCTCTTGGTATATTTCTTGTCTCTGAGATGATCCACTGTGACTCATCCCTCTTGTATCATTGCATGTGCTTAAATATATGTTTTGATTTGAATTGTTTGACCTTGTTTTGAAAATCTAATTTTTTATTTGAATCTATTATTTTATTTGGGCCATGAATACCAACCAACCACCTAAAATTTTATTGTAAACGGTCCTTATACTTTCCCTACTATTTTATGGTTAATAGATATGGTGATGATATTATCTATACATATAAAAACATATACGTGTGCTTTTTATAAAATAATAATAATTTACCAAAACAAACAAAAACCCTACAATTATAAAATATATATTTTTATCAAACTAAAAAATTATAATATATAAAAAGAAAGTTTTATCAATCTAAAGGCATTTCTCTCAATTGATGTCTTGAAGTTTACTTTATGAATCCCTTTACCTTATGACTTTCTACTTATGGAGATTGTAGGCATAAATTTTCATTTCTATGATTCATTAATGACATCTTAAAATTCCTAGTATTTTTTAAATATAAGTTTTTTAAAATTATAGAAATAAATTCAAAATATATTCAAAGTTATTTAAATTTTGATATTTTTTTGATTATAAAACCATATAAGAAGATAGGGAAATGATGAACAAACAAACATAATAGAAATTCCATATAAAAATCAATGGAATGGTGGTTTATGTGTATTGTAAATTCTGTAATTTTTCCCACCTGCAAGGATTTATTGGTATATGCCACTTGCAATATCTATGCCCCAATTACATTTTTCAATTACTTAAGCTAGCTTTTGGCAATTAATATTGGAGGATTTTTCCAATTTAATCATGTAATGATAATATTTACCAAATCATGTAAAATCCTTATGTTCCCAAAGATTTTAATATTTCCAACTACCTTCCAATATCTTGTTGGAGAATTTAGAGCTCTTTAGATTTTTGTAAACCTCTATAAATATGAGGTCAATGTAAGCATTTTATAATTAATAGAAAAAGCACCAAAGTGTTGTGAAATTTTCAATTGGAATGCTATTGAGATTTTATGTTTCTCATTTTATCTATATGTTTTGAACGAGCTTGTTTTATTTCATGAGTTGAGAATACACCCTTAGAAGGGTTCCATAACCTCCTAAACCCTTCAAATTGGGCCAGAGTGCTATTTGTTTACATTTTTTTCAGTTTAGTCATGGTGGCAGCCAAAAGTTGCCTCACATAGCCCTAGGTTCCAGTGTTCATAGGTAAAAACTATTATTTTATTAGCATAAAAATGAGAATACTCTTCTATTCCCAATATTTATGAAATTGGTATAAAATGGCATTGATGATCCTACAAATCAGGTAGAGTATCAGACCTCAACATATGTTGAGAAAAATCAGTTAAAGGAGATTAGGAAGAAGGACATGAAAGATTTATATTTAATCCAACAAACCATGGATGAAGAAATTTTCCCAAGCGTTGCAGTAGCAACATGGTCAAAATAGACATGCGATACTCCTTAAACCACTACCAAGGATCGAACAAGGTAAAATTTACAAAAATTCAAATTCTTAGAAGCTTTGAAAATTTAAGTATGATAGAGTTTGAGTTTGTAGACTAACTCTTTACTGAATACATGGGTGTTGTAAATTATATTAAGTATCACAAAGAGACACTAAAATATAAAAATTTGTTGAAATGGTTTTTATGACTCCACCCAATAATTTTGATGCCATAGTTATGGTTATAGAAGAGTGTAAAGACCTAACACAACCATCTATAGATGAATTAATGGGTTCCCTATTATCTCATGAGTCTAGGTTAAATATGTCTATGATTTATCTCTAGAGCATGCACTCAAATCTCAAGTCTCAGATGATAAAGGGAGAGGAAGGTAAAATTACATAGGTATAGGCAGAAACTAGAGAGGAGGAAAAAAGAGAAACACTCTTGATAATGGTTGACAAACCAACCATAATTTTTACACTTCCAGTTACAAAAGGTGTGACAACAACCAAAATGGCCAAAACCAAGATCAATATAGGTATGATAAATTACACATTTAGTGTCATTATTGTAAGAAATTTGGTTATATGTAAATGAATGCATAAAAACAATTCAATTTGAGTAGGAAAAGTGCAATTTTTTACAAGAATCCTAGATTGGATCAAATTTTGGTTCAATGTTCATAACATATAATGTTGCTCAAGAGAGAATGAGTGATATGTGGTTTTTAGATAGTGGTTGTAGTAATTGCACAATAGGAAATTGAAATATGTTTGTATCTTTGGATAAATAGATCAAGTCTAAGGTGAAATTGGGAAATGACAAGAAGGTTCTTGTAATGGGAAAATGGACAATTAACATTTTACTAATAGTGGAAAGTAGAAGTTCATCTCTGATGTTTACTTTATTATTGATTTGAAACACAACCTAATTAGTTTCGGAAAAATTATAAAAAATGGATATAGAGTATATATTAAGCATAACTCATGTGTCATACCAGATGAAAATCTAAGTGAAAAGATGATTGATAAGATCCAAATGAATAGAAATTGAATGTTTCCCTCAAAACTTCAGATAAAAATGTCCCCACAAGTAGTTGTAGTTGAAGTGAGTACTCCAAGCGGTCTATTAAATCAATTGTCAAAATCTTTAAATTTTCTAGTAGCAAATCATAACCTTATACTTTTCCAACCATTATCAAAAGTGCTATAATATCCCTCACCAATAGTCATTATAGCGACCCTTTGTTTGAAGAGTTTGAATGATCCTAAAAGGCTTTCAAAAATTCATCAATTATCTCTCTAGTGTCATATACCTTGGAAAAGTCTTTTACTCCTAAGGAATCTTCATCCCTAGCAAACCCTGCCACCTAAGTAGTCTTGCCAGCTATAACCTATCATATTCTACGCACTCTACAAAATGTCAACACAAGTTCCAAATTTATCATGGAAATGACATTAAAAAATGGCTCGAAACCTTTATCATAGCTATGAAAAGTCACTAAAGTGACACCTTGTCATGAAGTTAATGTCCTATTCAAAAATGTTACTCCCACTCAAGAAGTAGCTACAATGACATTTCAAAACAGGACTATAGAACCAACGTTTGTGGAAGTGACATCTCATGAAGGGTTTGTTTTTCCACAAGGAAGGGTCATGATAATGATACCTCATGGTCAAAATAAAAATAAATCTGAAAATATTATCTCAAATAGTCATCAGAGCGACAATTTCAGCAAAAATGCAAAAAAAATAGGGTTTCACTTTTTTTTTTTGGAGAAAATGCGCAAACAATTGATGAATCGATAGATCTCCAAATATGTTCAAGATAAAATCTTGGTTATGTCACCTAAGAGTTTGTCACCTAAGCTTTGAAGGCCTAAATTTGTTACATAAAAAAATATGGTTAATGGATTGCCATTTATAGGGCAGCCAAGTATATATTATGAGAGTTACATTCTTGCTATGCAACATAGGGATTCATTTCCAATAGGAAAATCCTTAGAGCCAAAGTGTCACTTGAATTAGATTTATTTAGATCCATACAAACACCCTCAACCAGAAAAATCTTATACTTTGAATTTTATATCTGAAAAACCTAGGTCCATTTTCTGAAGCACATGTAAGACGTTTTCAACATTTTTAGAGAATTTAAGGTGATGGTGGAAAAGCATAGAAACCACTAGATAAAGGTGCTTAGATTAGATAAAGGAGGATAATATATATCAAATAGATTGTTGAAATTTATTAAATAAAAGACAATTAAAAATTACTTTACTAAAAGGTACACACCATAAAAAATGGTGTAGTAGAGAGGGAAAATAGAACTATTATGGAAATTTGAATGCTAAGAACTTGCCAAATTATTATTGGACCAAAGTTGTAGCTTTTGTAGTGTACGTATTAAACAAAACCCCCATAAAAATTTTCAAGGATAGAGTCCCATAGGAAGTTTGGGGTAAAAAATACATAGTGTTTTGAATTTAAGAGTGTTTGATTGTGTGGCATATGCACATGTGCCAGAAAAAGGAGGAATAAAATGGATGATATAGGTGAAATGTGCATATTTTTTGGTTATAATGAGAAGTCAAAGGCATAAAAATTATATAATATTGTCACAAAGAAAACAATTATTCACAAGGATGTTGAATTTATTGAAAAGAAAGCATGAGATGGTAGTATAGACACCACAACAATAATCACAACAAGGATACCTCAAAATAAAAAATAGATCGATGATAATGGTGCATAAGGTGGTCAATCCATTCCACAAGGGCTAAGTCCAATGCCAACTTCCACAACACCCTCAACTCACACTCCTTCATGGTATCACCCCAGAGACTACTCAGAAGGATTTTCATCCCCTCTAAGAAACTTGTAGCAAGGAGAAGCATCAACCATAAAACCATCCATGCAATTATCATGGTAGTGATGATTCAAATCCCACACTAGCCTCATTATGATGTCTTATAGAGACATCCCAAGGAAGACCAAAAGCCTCAAGGAGATTTATGATAATTCTTTAAGCATGAATATAATGTAGATTTATATTCTGGTGTTGCATTGTTTTCTCATGATCTTATGTATTTTGAAGAGGCGATTAAAGATGAAAATTGGATAGCGGCAATGCATGAAGAAATTGATTCAATTGAAAATATGATACATGAGACTTAGTGAATTTTCTAAAAGGAAAGGATTTAATAGATGTGAAATGGGTCTACAAGACCAAGTCCAATGTAGAAGGAAAAATGGATAAATATAAGGTAAGATTGATTGCCAAGAGATTTGTATAGTAGTCTGGAGTAGAATATAATTTGAGAATTTTACCCCAGTGGAAAGGCTAGACATAATTAGAACTATCTTAGCCATAAAACCACAAAAAATTGGAAAGTGTGTCAAATGGATTTAAAATCCACATTCTTCAATAGACTCTTAAAAGAAGTGTACATGTGAAATATCCATTTGGATACGAAATTGAAGGACAACAACAAAAGAAATCGATCTATGGTCTTTAGCAAACACAAAGAGCCTATTATAGTCGTATTGACTCATACCTATTAAGAAATGGGTTTAGTAGAAGAAATAGTGAGCCCACATTGAATATAGAATGAATTTTCAAGGAATTATTTGATTTTGTCTATGTGTAAATGACTTAATTTTCACTGTAAATATGTTAGTTGAATTGTTAAAATTAGTCATGAAAAAAGGAGTTTGAAATGACAAATTTAGGCATAATGAAATAATTTCTTGACATTGAATTCAATCAATCAAAGGATGGGGATGACATATATCAAAAAAATATGTAAATGATATTTTTAAAAGATTCGGAATGTTGAACAATAAGCCTATGTCAACAATAGTTACCACATGAAATAAGTTGAGCAAATAAGACAAGGGATCTAATGTTGATCCAAATTTGTATAAAAGACCTGTAGGAAGTTTGATGTATTTGACAACCACAAGACTTGATATCATGTATGGATTTAGTCTCATTTCAAGGTTCACGGAATCACCCAAAGACTCACACTAGAAAGTTGGAAAAAGAATTATGAGATATATAGTCGGAACAACCAAATATGACATTTTGTATGAACCATATGATGATTTTAGGTTAATTAGATATATTGACAGTGATTTTGTAGGTAACAAAGATGATCAGAAGAGAACTTATAGATGTATCTTTAACTCTGGATCAACTACGGTGTCATGGGTATCCAAGAAGTAGCCTAGCATGACTTTTTTTTGGAAGAAGTCGAGTATGTGGTAGTCATATCCACAACATGTCAAACATTATGGTTGTTCCTAGTGTTGTTAGATCTTATACATGATCAATAAGAAGCATTACAAATATTTTGCAACAACTCAACCATTGCATTGCCAAAAAAATCATGTCTTCCACAAGAGAAGAAAAAACATAGACACAAGATATCATTTCATCAATGAGCTTACAAAAAATGGAAAACATACTTAGAGAATTTTTAAATTTCAATATCAGTTTTTTGATAGTTTTATGAAGCCCTTAGCTAAGGAGAGTTTTGAGAAATTAATATATTTTATAGGTGTAATTGACATAGGTGGTAAAAATTAATTGGGAGTGTTGGAATTTTGTAATTTCATTCACCTACCAAGATTTATTGGCAGCCACCACTTGAAATATTGGTCCCCCACTTGTAAGTTTGAGTTACGTGTAATCCAACTTTTGGCAATTAATATTGGGTAATTTTGTCAACTCAAGTATGTAATGGGAGTGTTTAGTAAATCATGTAAAATACCTATGCACCTAGAGCTTTTAATGTATAGGTGTAATTGACATAGGTGGTCAAAATTAAGTGGGAGTGTTGGAAATTTTGTAATTTCACCCACCTACCAAGCTTTATTGGCAGCCACCACTTGAAAAATTGGTCCCCCACTTGCGAGTTTGAGTTACTTGTAAGCCAACTTTTGGCAATTAATATTGGGTAATTTTGTCAACTCAAGTATGTTATGGGAATATTTAGTAAATCATGTAAAATACCTATGCACCTAGAGCTTTTAATGTTTACAACTACCTTCCAATAACATGTTGGAGAATCTAGAACTCTTCATATTTTTGTAAACCTCTATAAATAGGAGGTCAATGTAAGCATTTTGTAAGTGATATAAAAGCACCAAAGTGCTATCAAAATTTCAATTGAACTCCTACACATTTATTTTTCAAGCTTTGGATGTGCTCTTGATTAGGGCTCCTATCTCCGCATGTAAGAGCCTTGAGGTTTTTTCTAGTTATCTGCATGCTCAATGGTGATGGGTATCTCATTTGACCTATTGGGTGTGGAGCATGATGACGTTGATATGACACTCGAGACTTGATGACACTCATTGTGAACAAAAATAAGGGAATGAAAAGGGTAATAAAACAACAACACCTTGTTAAATGCCAGTAAAACCTTTGTCCCCAAATTAGATCATCGCACTAGTGGTGTTTTATTTCTCTAGGCCAACTTTCTACAAAGATGCTACTTAGTCCTCCTTGATAGCTCAAACCCTAGTTATTTCAAGCATGACACATTATTGAGTAATCGAAGGATGTGCCTTCTATGGAGGTCAAATATCTAGATGTAAATGTATTCTCTTCTTTTAGAAATGGGGTTGTTATTTTTCGGTTCAATGGGTTTTAGCCAAAGTTAATAGAACTCTATAAGTGGATTTTCTCTGACTGGGATAGTTGTTATGATGTTCATTTATATTCTAAAGATTTCTTTATAGTTCATTTTTTATAGATGTTGATTATCAAAAAGTATTTGGAAAAGGGCCTTGGTTATGGGGTAACTCAGGGATCCTCATTACTCCTTGGTTTATGGATTTCGACCCCTCCACTAGTGGTTATCTCCAAAATGCCACTTTGGGTCCAGCTTCCAAATTTGCCTCTCCCTTTTTGGCATCCCCAAATCCTTCAAGATAATGGAAAATCATTGGGTAGATTCCTAAAATTTGATGATGAGATTGGTTTTAGTAGCATATTCTCACTTATGCTCACACCTATGTGGAGATTGACCTTAACAAAGGTCTTCCTGAAAAGATAATCCTGATATAAGAAGGGTTTCAATGGATTCAAAGTTTGGATTATGAAAATACAACTTTTAGATGCCATATTTTTCATCAAACAAGACATCTTCATGATTCTTTCCCTCAAGCCCGCTGGCATCCTCAAATAAAAATGGGTAAATCTTACAAGCCCACAAGTTTCCAACTGCCAAATCCAACTTCTTCATGAACCAAATCCTAGAATGTAGTCAGTGAGGAAGATACCCATCTTTCTTTGGAGCTTCCCAAAGAGGAAATCACTGATCTCTACTCATGAGAGTTAAGTGTAAATGCAACTCTATTTGGATCCCAATGAAGAGAGCCCATGAATTAGAAAAATACGAGTATGATAAGACATAATTTTTAATTAATCTTCGTGACTCTGACCTACCATTGGTTGTTGTGAGTCCTCCCCCTGGTGATTGGTCTACGGTCAAAAATAAGGGGAAAAAAGGTAAGATTAGATACAAAGAGGTACAGAAAAACACCTGAGCTTCCTTTAGTCTTTTCCCCCGCAACGTAAGAGCATTAGGGATTTGGTCTGGGTTTGGCTCCTAGTAGCAACCAGTTTCATGTTGATTCTAAAGGCATTGTTTTTGTTTTTCGAATAAGCATTGAGTCTTTTCTACATTTTTTATTTCTTTTGCCTCTTGAGGCTCTGGTTCCTTTGGGTTTTCACTAGGTTGTCCTTGTTTGGTGTTGGGTCTGTTGATTCTTTTCAGACCACCCTTTTATTTTAACAATCTTTCTTTTTCTTTAATATATACATGTGTTCTAGTAGAAAAATCAATTGAAATATTGTTGAGCTTGTGTGTTTCTCATTTAATTTATATATTTTGAATGCTTTTGCTTTATTTTGTTTACTAAGAACACATCCTAGAAAGGTTCCATAACATCCTCAACCCTTTAATGCATATAAGCCAAATAAATAATATTAGAACTAATCGTAGAACAAATCATTCATTTATATTCAAGGGGATGAAAGTGCCTAACACTCAGATAGAACTTTGTAATGTTTGAAGGTGATTTTTTTTATTATAAAGAATGATGTAGTTAGGAATAAAAATGATTATTATTCTTCATTTAAACATCGTAATCTAATTCATGAAAATAAAAAAGGTTTTTAAGAGCATGTAAAAGACCAAGGAGAAAATGACATTGGAAAGTTAGATGGTTATATATAATTGGCACAAAGTTGTCCTGACATTAAAATGCACCACCATAACCATATGCCCATAAATCATGCATCATACCTATATGTCAACTTTATCCAACCAGTAGGAACAGTCAAACCATTTTGTTTAGCTTTAAAAAATGGAGATTTTCCCCATCCTCCAAGTCTCCAAAAGAAGACTACTAAACAAATGAGATCAAGATTTTATCATGATTTCTAGTGAGAAAGGTGAGTTGAGGCCGGGGTCCTTGATTTATGGGAAGGCTCTAAGTTTAAGGAATATGTTCAAAGGGAAGGGAAGGAAAATAAGGTAGAATCCATCCAAGAGATCCCAAAGGAAAATAATGCATGTAGCTATTGGGTAATGAGAATATCCACATAAAGAGGTGCAATTTTGTTTACCCGAGTTCAAAAAGCTTGAGATAAGCCTCAACATAATCTATTGGAAATGAGGTGTCTCAACCTTTTTTGGTTTATTCATTTAAGATTTTCCTACAACCGTTTCACATTGTCTAGGCTCTAAAAATAGAAATAGAAGTTGTCAAAAGATTCCCATATGATAGTATATCATGGAAAGACTATTTTTAGAGATTTTATGAAAGATTTTATGACATCTGTAAGGGTCAAAAATAGGGGAGAATATTGTGGACGTGGGAGACTAATTTTAGACCAAAATATTACTCTTTAATGCTATCCACCTCATGAGAGGTTTGGCACATGGTTTTGTAAACCATAGATGTTTTCCTGTATAAGCAGAGGTCTATAAATTGAAGGCTTGGAGAAGCAATTGGTGTAGTGAGTTTTAATTCTCCTAGAATTGTTTCTGGTGAAACTTCTGTAAGAAACTTGCTCTACAAGTGTATGTAATATTGTTATTAGATTTGAAATACATTGAGTGGGATTTTGGAGTGTGGGGTTTTTTATCTGAAAGGATTTTCCCCACGAATATCTGGTGTTTGTGTTTTGTTATGAATATGTTGCTGATATTACTGTAACTATTTTACTATGTTGAAAGTTTTGCATAATATCTCTCCTCAAATATTAGCGTAGGAAGTTGTTCCAATACTCTTAATTTCCTATCAAGTAGTATCAGAGCCTGATCACCTTTGGTTTCAGTTGTGGGTTGTTGGGTTTTTTGTGCTAATCCAGGTTTGAGTGGGAGCTTGTGTAGATAATACTTTGTTATCTGGTTGCAAATATTTTTCAAATGGTGAGCACATCTGGCAGGATTTACTTAGAGAATTTTTCTGGCACAAAATTTGAAATGTGGAAGCTAAAGATGGAAGATCTGTTGGTTGATTGAGATCTATGGAATGTAGTGGATGAGAAAGTCTATAGGCCTACAGATCCAGTTTTGGCTGCACAATATGATGTAATGGATAGAAAAGCTAAAGGTCTTATTAGACTATGTCTTGCAGATTCTATCCTAATAAATGTCCATGAAGAATCCACTTTGGAGAAGCTTTGGGAAAAGCTGGGTGAGATATACCAAGCTAAGTCTCTAGTAAATAAGATTTTCTTAAGGAAGAAGTTGCTTTCCTTGAGAATGGAAGAAGGTGGACAAATATCTGAGCATCTGGAAACATTCAATATGTTGGTGACTCAGTTGAGCTCAGTTGGGGTTAAAATGGACAAAGAATAAAGGTGCCAAATTTTTTTGGTTTCGCTGCCAGACTCATGGGATAGCCTAGTCATGGCCATTGGGAGCACTTCAGTCACTCTGAAGATGGAGGATGTTGTTGGTTCTCTACTCTCTGAAGAGATGAGAAGGAAGGTCTCTTTGAACGCCAAAGAGGCTTTGAGTGTTCGAGGAAAAACAATAGAATGAGAAAAAGATGAGAAGAAGAGTGGCCATTCCAAGAATAAGGGGAGATCAAAATCCCCTGGTAAGTCCAAGGTGATATGCTGGAACTGTGGAAAATCTGGACACTTCCGAAGGGAATGCAAAGAAGAAAAGAAAAAGAAAAAGAAAAAGAAGAAGCATGATTCTGATTCTGAGTCTGAAAAAGAAGATGGAGATTCCTTTATTGCAGCTTTGGCCACTCGTGCAAGTGATAATGCATGGTTGATAGACTCAGGTGCATCTTTCCACATGACTCCTAACAAAAATTGGTTTAGTAAGAATGAAAAATATGATGGTGGTAAGGTGTATTTGGGTGATAATTATTTCCTTGAAATTATTGGTCGTGGTAGTATTTAGGTGAAATTTTTTGATGGTAGAATTAGAATATTTGATGGTGTCTTACATATCCCAGGACTAGCAAGAAATTTATTATCTGTTAGCAAGCTAATAGATGCGGGTGTGCATATACAATTTTTTGAAGCAGGTGTGAAAATGGTGAGAGGTGCTATGGTGATAGCAAGAGAAAGTAGATTGGGTACATTGTACCAACTTGATGCATGCATGGTTGAGTGCAATAACACTTTGGATAAAACTAAGCCAATAACTAATTTTCTAAAAAAGGAGAGGGTTTCCTCCTCTGTGGATGGTCGTGGCTTCTGGGTACCCAAGGGTGCTCTATCTACCGAATCAAAATTACCTGCAGAGAAGACCATGTTATGGCACCAAAGGCTTGGCCACATTGGAGAGAAGGGTTTAAAAGCCCTAAAAAATAAGAACCTCGTTGAGGGTTGAATGATTGCAATATGGAGTTTGATTTCTGTGAACATTGTATTTATGGAAAAAAGAACCGCGTTCAGTTTTACTCGTCTACTCATAAGTCTTCATGTATCTTGGATCTAATCCATTCGGATATATTTGGTCCTATTAAGGTTGCTTCTATTGCTAAATCATTTTATTATGTTACTTTCATTTATGATTTTAGTAGGAGAACACGGGTATATTTTTTAAAGAGTAAATCTGAAGTTTTTAGTCATTTCAAGGAATTTAAGGCTATGGTTGAAACTCAAACTGGGAAGAAAATTAAGTGTTTGAGATCTGATAATGGTGGTGAGTACTGTTCTGTAGACTTTGACATATTTTGTACAGATTGCAGGATTAAAAGACAAAAGACAACTTCGTATTCTCTGGAGCAAAATGGAGTTGTAGAAAGAATGAATAGAACATTGATGGAGAAGGCTAGGAGCATGCTTATTGGAGTTGGTCAAGAAAAGAGGTTTTGGGCTGAAGTTGTTAACACTTCTTGCTATTTGATAAATAGATCTCCTACATCAGTGCTTGTTGATAAAATGCCAATGGAGGCGTGGTTGGGGAAAAATCCTTCAATTATACATCTGAGAGTTTTTGGCTGTGAGGCATATGCACATGTGCCTAAGGAGAAGAGAACAAAGTTGGATTCTAAGGCTGTCAAATGTATCTTTATTGGATATGGCTATGGTGTGAAAGGATACAAGATTTGGGATCCTGTTGCACAATAGGTAATATACTCTAGAAGTGTTACTTTTAGAGAGATTAAATCTTTCCGTGTTAATTTTCAGCTAGAACAACATAAAGAAAATGAACAAAAAAAGGATGTGGTTCAACTTCCTTCTACACCTGAGAAAGTTGAATTGAGACCCCAAAATAAACAAGAAGTTAAGGAGAGCTCACCAAGCTCTGAATCTTCAGAAGAGGAAGAAGAAGAGGAAGAAGTGGAAGAATCTCCACCTCATCTTGTTTGAAAGTCTACAAGGCAAAGGCAACCACTTGAAAGGTATGGGTATTCTCCTGATGATTGTAAGTGTATATTTGCTTTGACTACTAACATTGATGAACCAAGATCTATACAAGAGGCTTTGGGTATGAATGATGCAAAGTCCTGGAAAATAGCCATGGAGGAAGAGATGGCAGCCCTTAAAAATAATGATACATGGGACCTTGTACCATTACCTGAAGGTCGGAAACTTGTTGGATGTAAATGGGTGTTTAAGAAAAAGATTGGTTCAGATGGAAATGTTGAAAAGTATAAAGCACAGTTGGTTACAAAGGGCTACTCTCAAGTTGAGGGTATTGATTATGGTGAGATATTCTCTCCTATTGCTAAAATGACATTCATTCAATTTTTATTATCTATTGCAGTAGCTTATGACCTAGAGGTTGAACAAATGGATGTGAAAACTTCTTTCCTTCATGGTGATTTTGAGGAAGAAATCTATATGACATAGCCAGAGCACTACATGGTGAAAGGTAAAAGCAATATGGTTTATAAGTTAAAGAAATCCCTGTATGGCCTTAAAAAAAGTCCTAGGATGTGGTACTAGAAGCTTGATTCATATGTGTTGAGTTTGGGGTTTGTGCGGTCTAAATCTGATCACTGTGTATATTTTAAATTTGATGGTGATTGTTTCTTGGTAATTACTTTATATATTGATGACATGTTGTTTATTGGGAAAGGAAAAGGTTTGATTGTAGAATTGAAATCTCAGCTCTCTGCAAAATTTGAAATGAAAGATCTTGGTGCCGTAAAACACATACTTGGGATGGATATTAGAAGAGATCGTGAGAACAGAAAGCTATGGCTTGGCCAAAGTAAGTATGTTTGTTCTATTTTTCAAAGGTTTAACTTGCAGGATTGTAAACCACTTTGTGTTCCTGTTAATTTGGGAACGAAGATCTCCATTTCATAATGTCCATCATCCCCATCGGAGATGGAAGAAATAAGCAGAGTGCCTTACTAGAGTGTAGTTGGAAGATTAATGTATGCTATGGTTTATACAAGACTAGACATTGCCAAAGCAGTGGGAGTTCTTTCTTGTTTTATGTCTAATCCTGGAAGAGTGCATTGTGATGCAGTTAAGAGGGTCTTCAGATATTTGCAGGGTACATCAGAGTACTCTATATGTTTTCATGGAAGAGGAGATCAACATTCCCTATGTATTCATGGTTTTGTGGATTCAGATTGGGCCGGTGATGTTGATAGCAGAAGATCCATCAGTGCATATGTGTTTACTATTAATGGAGGTGCAATTAGTTGGATGAGCAAACGACAGGCTGTGGTCACTTTGTCCACTACTGAGGTAGAGTACATGGCAGCTACTCATGCCTGTAAAGAAGCCATTTGGTTGAAGCGTTTGTGTTCAGATATTGGATTAAAACAGGGTGTAGTTACAATATACTGTGACAGTCAGAGTGCAATCTTCCTTGTGAAGAACCCAAATTTTCATGCCAGAACCAAACACATTGAAGTTCAGTATCACTTCATGAGAGATATGGTCGAGGATGGAAGGGTGAAGTTGGAAAAGGTAGAGACAATTGTGAATGTTGCAGATGCATTAACTAAGCCTGTGAGCACAACAAAATTTAGGTGGTGTTCCAAGTCTATGGGCCTCTCGGCCCCTAGAAGTTGATCCATGATGGTATCTTTCCCTTGGCCCTTGCAAGGTATTCGACAAGTGGGAGATTGTTGGAAATGAGGTGTCTCAATCTTGTTTGGTTTATTCATTTAAGATTTTCCTACAACCATTTCACATTGTCTAGGCTCTAAAAATAGAAATAGGAGTTGTCAAAAGATTCCCATATGATAGTATATCATGGAAGGACTATTTTTAGAGATTTTATGACAGATTTTATGACATCTGTAAGGGTAAAAAATAGGGGAGAATATTGTGGACATGGGAGCCTAATTTTAGACCGAAATCTTGCTCTTTAATGCTATCCACCTCATGATAGGTTTGGCACATGGTTTTGTAAACCATAGATGGTTTCCTGTATAAACGGAGGTCTATAAATTGAAGGCTTGGAGAAGCAATTGGTGTAGTGATTTTTAATTATCCTAGAATTGTTTCTGGTGAAACTCCTGTAAGAAACTTGCTCTACAAGTGTATGTAAGAAACTTGCTGAACATATTTACTAAAAATTGGGTCTTCTAAAAGAGCCTTGTCTAAAGGAAGTTGGATCAACCCTTTAATTTCATCTGCTAACAGTTCTTTGATCACCAAATAAAAATTAATATCAGTTCACTCCACTCAAAATCCATGCAGGTTTAAAGAACTATCAATGGTGATCTCAGAAGCAAACCACAACAAAATCAAATACCATGAAAGCCTAAAACATTTAATAAGGTACAGAGAAGTTAGCTTAAATTTCAGGCCTCACTTGAAGTAGGAGTTGTCAAATATCAATGGGTTTTTTGTCCATGGACCTTCATAGCCAGACCTCTCCCTGTGACATCTTCCCTGCCATGGTTATATGCATGAAACATAATAAATACCAACAAAGACTCCTTTTCAAGCAGCTCAATGATATGAAAATGATTGTTTATTTCACATGTTTTATGTGAATGGATGCTTTATATTATTATTTGATTAAAATTTTATGATAATATATAAAATGTACAACCATATTTATATAAATTTAGTCAAAGATTTATAATTTTATGATTAAGTACTATCACCACTATTGGTCCATAATTAATGAATTATATTACTTCCTTAATAATATTTATAAATAAATTGAAAAGGGATTTCAATTATATATATACATATATATATATATATATATATATATATATATATAATTTTTTAATTTTGAAAATAAATTTAAAATATTAAAAAAAATCCACAAAATATTATTTTTTTATTGAGAAAATATATTTAATTAAACACCAAATTGTGTCAATATCTCTGCTCATGCTTTGGAAAAAGTATATAACGAATTTACAATTACAATTAAAATACCATTTTATAAAGTTTAAGATCAAACATTATTGTTGTCTAATTGGAAACTGGTTTTTATAAAGCAAAACTTCTTAACATTGTTTAATTTGATGTTTCTCTATATGCATAGAAATGTATCTCCATAGAAAATCAGTATTTTTAAAGAAACAAAACTGGCTTATGGTCTTCTTATATTTCCGAAGGTTTTGATTTGATTAGTTTATCAATTAAAACATGAAAGAAGAAAAAGAATCACCAGTGTGTGAGCTCCAGAGAGTGCAACTATATCCTTGTCATCCAACCCCATCCTATGGAAAACTGTTCTGAGGTGCTCCGAGCTTGATTACATCACAAATACACCCTACACAAATTAGCTTGTTGTCACCACTAATAATTTATCAATCTCTTCTTATACCATAAAATACATCACAATACTTCAGCACATTGAAATTTGTTACCTCCAGTGGCTTCAGGCAATCTGCCTTCTTCAGGACTCTCATAGCGATCCTGCATCATCCATCATTAAAATTTTTAAACGAATACCAAAATTCATAGGCCTGCCACTGTTCTGCCTCTGGGAGTTCATTCTCCTACTATAATGTTTATCCAAAAATTCTTTTTTTTTTACCAGTACTTTCTGTTTCAAAAATTACCATCTATAAATAGGCATATGACTCGTTGACTATCTATAAAAATTACCTCTCTTCCAGGATGGAAGGTTATTGAGAACCCTACTTTAAATTCAATAGCTACAACACCTGCAAGCTGTAACAACAACAACAAACATATATCCATATCTCTACAACACAATCCAACAAAAACAAAAACAATCCTAACATGTTTCAAGAATTTTGACAAAGACCTAATAAAAATCTGCATAGCTGAGAGAGGGGAATTGCTCTTTGATAGGCTCCAGCAGCTTGAATGCAATATCAATACCTTCATTTGCAGCATGAGACAGTTCTGTCTTGTTTCTAATTGTTCCAAAGGGCCCTCCAGTCTTGCTTTTTATGTCATAGGTCCCAGCATAATGCCATTTGATTATATTCAATGAAATTTTTCATTTGGGTATCACCCAAATAACAATCTTCAACTATTTACAATTGAAAATACTTATATGGAATAAAAAAGAAGCAAAAAATCTTAAGCTAGGTGTAAATCTATAGCAACACAATGTTTTTCTGCACCTAGAAAACAAGAGATCATATCTTGTTATAATAATAAAAAAAGCTGTACTACTTAGACGATTTCTATATTTAATGTATATATATACCCTGTATCAGTCCTCGCAGTTTTCTTCTACAACTTTCCACAGCTAGTTTATAGTACGGAGAGACTTCTGGATATACATGAAATGCCATTATTTGTGTAAACATGGTTGCTGCATCCACAATTTTTTTTTTTAGACTCACAGTGTTGTATGAATATGGATGGGCTATTGTAGCTTCATCTCTCATATTTATTAAACCCATATTCCAATTGGGTATGGGAAAAACAAGAATAGAATTGGTCCTTTGCTCTTTTCTTTACCAGGAATAAGTGCTAAAGCAAGATTAAAGAGGGTTTAAAACTTGTAAGCGAGGATCACGAGTGACGATGTGCACATCAACGGATGTGCGAACGGAAGCGTGAAGAGATCTCGGGAGGAGCGAGCATCAACTGAATGTGCATGCAAAGATTTGAAATATGGGAAAAACCTAGTTAAGCCATAAAACTCTCCTCTATCTCATAGATCAAAAGATGTGTACATATAGAAGGTGCTAAGTAACCCCCAGTGCTGCATTCATGACAACTCGAGTAGAGAGGGGGAGTTAGATTCCTAGAATAGAAGTGTAACTCCCAGTGACGTGCTGATGCACTGACGCGTTGATGCACTGACATGTAAGGGAATCTCATAATGACCCCTAAATGATACATGGACCTACGATCTCACCGAAGCGAGATGACTCACCTGATGATGTGGAAAATAACACACACTAATACCCCCCCTTCATCGTAACTTAGGATGAGGCATTAAGTCATAAATGAGAAATGGGTCCTGGCATAAAGCCTAAGGAGGTACCCATGTACAATAAAGAAGATCCCAAGCAGTGAAGGAAAACCCAGTGGGAAAAACATCCACCACAAGAGAAAAAAACACTCTAATCTAAGAAAGATGCCAAATATGGGTCCCAGCTCTAGATGAGCCTAAAAGGGTACCCATGTACAAAGAGGAAATCTCTTGGAAAGAAGAAGAAGAGAGAAGAAGAGGGAGACGAGAGAAATGTAGAAGATTCCATGGATGGATCTGAACTCTGCAACTCTAGGAGGTATCCCAAAAGAATGTCAATAACGAGATCCTTTTCCTCTGGACTGAAGAAGAGCCACCCGCAACAAAATGTGTGCCTTACCTTAGGAAGGAAAAAAATGACGTGCTAGAAGTCCGCTCACTCCACAAAGGAAACTGAAGGTAGTAACATGAATAACTCTGAGTCTGGTGTACGAAAGTGTGACATAGGTCTAGCGAGTGAGTGCCAAGGAATCGAAGGTAATGCCACGTGCATAGAACTGTCAGAGTGAAAAAGAGGAACACCCACAGAAAGGATTTCCAAGTGATGTGAAGGGAACAAAACATCCTCCACAACAGAAAAGGGATCCACAACTGAGGGTGGATCAATGAAGGTCTCTGAAAAAGTGGAAGTGGTAAGAGTCCCAGAAGGGGCACTCCCAACAATGGAGATGATGAACTCCTCTGAAACACCTATAGATGGATGAGGGACCTATAGAGCATCACAAGTAGACTCTGTGAAAAGATGACTAAGGTCAGCAGATACTCATCCCAATGAGGAGGCTCAACAAACAGAAGAGCGATGTCAGATAGGTATGAGTCATCCAATGAAGGTAGAGGAGTAGAATGGGCCTCGCACACTGGAAGTGGAAAGGAGGCTGGTGTAATGATGGTGTGAGACTAAGTAGAAGACTGCTTGATATCTGATGAGATGTGGGAAGTGTCAACACTCTCTGGAATAGTGAGAGAAAGAGGAGAAGAGTCCTTTGTAATGCTCTCGACATTAGAACTGGGTGCACAATCCTCATCATCAAAAGTAGAACCAAGCGAGCATGTGTCAGTGGAACTATCATCACATGAAGAAGAGGAGACAATTTAACTAGCATCAACAACAAAGGTGGTAGTATGATAAGGGTCTCCATAGAGGGACTGAAGAATGCTCCAGACACGGTGAGGTGGATATGAGTGTACCACGTGAAACTAGAGAGATCTGGAGACATGCATCATCATGTGACCAAAGATGTGGTCACAAGTGTCAAGGAAGTCCTCTAGATGACGATGATCAGTGGGTGTAGGAATGGGCCCAAGTAAGAAGGGTGAAAGATCTTCATGAGCAAAGTAACGTTCCATGGAAGCACGCCAAGTTGAATAGTTCCCTCTCTTGGTGAGAAGTGACAGAGGCTGTAAAGTGATCCTATGACACTCATGTTTGGAAAGAGCACTCTCCATGATGAAAAATGCAAGATGCAAGGTACACGAAAGCAAGACGTTGGACTCAGCCGATAATGCATCTGTGTGTGAAAACCCAAGAGTACAAGCAACCCCCCAGAATGCGGCACTTTATAAAAGTAGTGCATTTACAAAATAGACAATGCCATCACATAATGTGTGAAAAATCATGCAACTTTGACTGAGGAAGCGCTCATAAACGAGCAGCGAGTCAAAAGTTATAGCATTAAAATGATTCCCGCAACTGATGGAAAAATGCACTAGATGCTACAAACGCATTAAAAAAGTACATGAGATGGGTGCAAAGGGTATCATGTGGGTACTCGTTGGAAATTACACAGAATTTTAGTAGGGGTTTGTTTTGACTGTGAGGGGGGGTTAGCCTCCTGCCAACCCTGGACCTTGCCCTCCGTCTTTGAAAAGCGTAGGAAGGTATTAAATAAGCCAAAATACAGCCTTATAAAATTTACAATGCCATGCCAAAAGGAATGTTTTAATTTTTAACACCTTAAAACATTAAAAAAAGGTGGAAGGAGGGCCCACGTTGGAAGAGTGGACTCTAGAGTTGTCCACGTGCCAAGTTGGAGAGCAGCTGAGTTGTTGAAGGTTTGGTGTTGCTGCAAGAGAAGGAAAATGGCCAAACAAACCAGGTCCACATGTGAGGGGAAACCGCCTGGAGGTGTTGCAGGAAATGAAGACCCCAAACCACCATTTGAAAATGCCTATTTGAAACTGAAGTCATTTTTGCTGTTGCTGGAGATGAAAAAATGTTTTCTTATGCAAAAAAAACACAGGAGGTGCTGGGAAACCGCTAGAGATCCAAGGTAACAACAACGTGGAGGAGATCCAAGGTAAAAAGAATGTCCAGGCTCGAGCAGATGAAAAAATTACTGAGCAGAAGGTTGGCCTGGCTGGGAATGCATGTCGAGGGATGGAGTAGGTAAAAAAACATTTTTTTAAATGCAAAACAAAATGCAAGTTAAGAAAACATTTTTTAAAAAAATGCAGACTTGGAAGTTTGAAGCGGGTCAGATGCTGCAGGTGGGTAGAGTGCACCGTGTTGGGGCTGAGACCACGTGGGTGTAGGAACGAAGGATATTGCAGAAGAATGCAAGAATGTTTTCCAATCTGCAGGACAATAACCCACGCAAAAAACAAGAAACCACGCCAAAAAAGGAACGCAAAATAAGAACCCACTCCAAAAAATAGGCTGCAGGACAGCGAAGAACAGTGGACTAGAGAGGAAAATGCCAGAGGTTGATGTAGGTAAAGAAAACCAGAGGCAGTATAAACCAGCGAGCACAAGCAATAACCAACCATTCAGAGCCAAGCACCAAAATAGAAGGCCGAACCGAATGGAACGAACCAAGTTCCACGAGCTTGAGCATTATGAAAAAAAACATGGATATGCAACCTATGAAATGTAGCATGCGACCGTAGAAGGTTTGAGAACCCGCAAACCAGAAACCATGAGCAAACCAAACAAGGTAAATGCCTGAAATCAATGCAAGAAGAGCACAACTAGAATATCCATTACAACACATGCAACGAAATCTGAATATCACATCGGAAGATAGAAAACAAGCACAGAAACGCCGAAGGGTGCACAGATCCACAAGATCCACTCTGATACCATGAAAGAGGGTTTAAAACCTGCAAGTAAGGATCACGAGGGATGACGTACACATCAATGGACGTGTGAAAGGTAGCGTGAAGAGATCTCGGGAGGAGCGAGCATCAACCAAATGTGCATGCAAAGATTTGAAACACAGGTAGAACCTGGTTAAGCCATAAAACTCTCCTCTATCTCATAGATCAAAAGATGTGTACATATAGGAGGTGCTGAGTAACCCCCAGTGCTGCAATCATGACAACTCAAGTAGAGAGGAGGAGTTACATTCCCAAAATAGAAGTGTAACTCCCAATGACACATATGATGCAATGACGTGCTGATGCACTGACGCGCTGATGCACTGACGCGCTGATGCACTGACGCATAAGGGAATCTCATAATGACCCCTAAATGACACATGGACCTACGATCTCACCTAAGTGAGATCTCACCTAATGATGTGGAAAATAACACACACCAACACAAGATACTTTATTCATGCTAAAGTGAGATATTCTATTTAGTGCTATTGTGGACCAGGTATATTGTAGTCGTTCAAAACTTTTGGCCCATTTATTCTTCCATTTACACTGATTCTTTTGGTACACCAAGTCCTATCAAAATGCCCGTGAATAATCTATACCTTCTTACTAGCTGATTCGTATCAAAATGCCAATGCCTTAAATTTGGTTCAGTACCACTTAATTTACTCATTTTTCATACATTTCCACCTTCTCATTAGTCCTTGGTCCATCATGTCAATCTCATTTGTCCAATATCTATTATCAAATTCACTTACAGACTATACAAAAATCTCCTAAACACCTACGCAAACCTCTCTTCAATCTATGTTTCTACATTTTTAGGCTAGCAGTTAGTTGGACAATTTTGTACAAGAAATTCTCTGTAAACACTGATGTTCACAAAACTCTCAAACTTTCACAAAGTGTCCTCTGTCCTTGTAATGACTTGTTTTTCCATTTAGTAGATGGCCTAAGGTTGTCCTCAACGAGTTTTTAGAGAAAAGAAAGAATTCATGGATGAATCAAAACAACAAATAGCTTAAAAAATGGAACATTCACTTGAATGCATGTCCTAATAATAGTCAAGAGATAATTTTTTTTGTTATAGACAAATTCCATCAAGCTATGTGGGAAAAACCATTGGGGAGAGAGAATAGGTACTATTTGGAGGAATTTAACTCTACATGTGATCATCAACAAAAGTCTTTTATAGGAGCTAATATCCTGTGGAAAGTAAAGATTTTCATAGCTCAATTGAGAACTATTTCACATCATCTTAGGTGTGAAACATGAATATGGAAAAGACCTAAAGAGGCATGGGAAGAGAGGATTTGTATCTTTTGCATGTCTTGTGCAGTAGAATTAGAGATACATTTGATGTTGGATTGTAATGCTTATAATGACATTAGGGTCCAGTTTGCTAGCACAGTGGCTACTGCCTCCTGTCAAGATATTTCCAATGAGAATATGGTTGAAAAAATAGGGGAGCTGATCATTAAACTCACTAAAAGGAGATCTGAATGCCAGAAATATTTTTAGCAAGATCCATTGTCCCATAAGCTATCTTTGGTAGCCTTGCAGACGTTAAAATATCTTCTTCTTCTTCTTCTTCAATCAAACATCCTAAAGAAAATAAGAATGCCTTAAAGATCATTACAATGGCTTCACTTTTATCTTAAATCTTTTAAAAGCGACCCTAAAACAATTCATATTGAAGTACAAAGGTCAAAGTTGCATGTTGCCAAATTTCTTGTGTTAAGTGAAGGAACTTTTTAATTTTATTTTCAATTTCAATAGTTGTATTCATATAGGATTGAAGGAGAACTACGTTTTATTGGACTCTCCTTTAAGGTATTAGTACATAATGAAGCTTTTACTTGCATTGGGGACATGATGAGCTTGATCCAACCCAATAGCTCGTAACACATTTTACCGTGTTTTCTTTTTCAAATTATTATTAGGATTTGGACAAAGAAGAGAACAATTTAATATCATTGCATTACACCACACATTCACAACTTCATAATCCAGGAGCTAAGATAGAGACAAACATGCATTAGAAAATCCAAGTCATTCATAGTATTTCAGGACAAATTTTTAGGCCTTGGGATGATTTCATGCATGATATTCTATGCAGACCCTTTCGTCAATGATATTGTCCATATTTTGTTGAAACTATCCTAGGCACTTACAAAACACCAGATTTATAGTACTTGCTAATGAATTCCTCCTTAACCCATTTCTAGCCTATGTGATCCTCTTGAACTCAGCCAAATTACATAAATAATTTAGATTGTTCCATTGCATACCATCTTGTACGTTACACTATTTTTAGATTGTTCATGTATCCATTAGTTGTATTTCATATTTGTTTAGGATTTTTTATATTCTATATTTTGAAGTACACAAAAATGTTTGAAGTTATTTTATACCAACGAAAGAAAATTCTACGTCTAGTGTCAATTTCAATAGTTCCATTCATATAGGATTGAGTGAGAACTACACTTGGCTTGATCCCCTTTTGAGGTATTGGTATTCAGTTTGGCAATGACTTGCATTGGGGCATTGATGAGGTTGGTCTATCCCAATAGCCCATAGGGAATTTCAATGTGTTTTATTGTTTGAAGTATTGTCAAGGTTTGGATCAAAATGATCGCAACTTTATATTATCACATCATAGCATATGTGCACAACATTGTAATCAAGAAGCTAAGACAAAGGTGAATTTTCATTAGAAAAATCAAGTCATTAAAAATAGTTGCAGATGATTGCGTAGCCCTTTGGAAACTTCCATGCATAATACAGTCCGTGAACTCTTTCATCAATGATATTGTCCATTTTTTTTATCAAACTATCATGGGAAGAATTTCATAGCACCAAATTTATAATATGTATTTATGACTTCCTTTTGATTCCATTTCTAACTTTCGTGATCATGTTACACTGAACAAAATTAAAAAAACAAATCATATTGTTCCATTGCATATCAATTTGCATCTTATAACAATTTTAAATTTCTTTCATTTATCCATTTTTTGTATGTCATATTTTTTTAGGACTATTTATATTCTATATTGTGAAGTACACATCAATTTCTAGATATTTTATGTTTGTGTAAAATAACTTAAAATATTTTGCAGAACGTGTATATCATCAAATACCAACCCCAAGGGTTTCCCTAGTCTTATTAGTGATCGAGGGCATCTGGATGCACACGTAATCTACATTATACATAAATACTAAGTAGGTGTAGTGCTGAAATAAGAATGGAATATTTGCACAAAGTTAAAGATTACACTTACATCAAGGTCAGAAAAACACACTAGACGCAAAATTCAGTGTAAAGGAAAAAAATTACGCACAAAATAATAGAGGTACAAATATGAGTCTTACACACTTACATAATCTTGCAAAACTTTGCATAATAGATGCAATATTTGGGATGGAACATGCAATTACTTAGAAAGGCTTATGCACAACCTTGGTTGTTTGTGAACACTTGCATAAATGAGAGATGAAGATACATACACATTTCCATTGCATTATGCATTTATTTGAATGTCACGTGTTGCTCAAGGAAGACCATGATGGTTGAATATGCATAATGGTCTAAAGATGACGAGTCGCCAATAAATGGTTGGGAAGGTGATTGTTTTAACTTCTATATCTATTTCTAGTTCCTATATATTTATTAGTTGAGGTCATTGAAGGGGTTGGAAGCTAGAGTAAGAATATCCAAAGCCAAGTATAAGAAGAATATTACGATTTTATTTCACCTAAGTTTTAAGAAGGAACTATATTTTGTTCAAGTAGAGTCTTGGAAACCTTGAAAATTTAAAATATAATTATTTCATTATGATCATCTTTTTCGAGATTATAGTGACCTTTCCATAGTTTTAAGACTTTAGTAATAAGGTCATGGATAAGTTCACAGAGACGAGGGACCAAAAATTGGCCAAATTTTTTATTTGAAGTGAAATGCAAGCTGATTTTAGAAAAGTGTGTTCACGTTTGAATTAGTAGGATTGGTAATTACCAAGCCTAAAACCAGGACACACTATAATGCGAGCGCGTTATAATGTGCTCGTTTTTCTGTTAGTAATGTTGTATATATGCATTTGGAAGCTATATATCGATAAAAATAGTGATTTAAGAAATATAAGAAATTAGGGTCACTCTACACCTTATAGAACTAGTCTCGTAGCTCCATAAGTCACAGTCTAGAAGATAATTTTTGATAATCTAATTTGGTCAATATATAGGTATTTTTCACAATTTCAACATTTAGCCTAAAGATTTTAAGGTTTAAATTCTACAATTGATATCTATTTTGGGAAAGAATATAGTCGTTATTTAAGTTTTGGGGCCTTTCAGATTGGTTATTGAAATTTATAGGATTTTTAGATATGTCAAAATTATATTTGTATAAAACTCACAACTCCCAAAGTAGCAATAGTTGCTTGAATATATGGACTCGTGAAATTCCTCATAAAACATATGTAATTTGTTGGAATAATTGTCAATGATGTCAAAGGAAGCTAGCAACAACAACATAACATATTGATGGTAGAATTGATTGTCATTGATGTCAACAAAGTCGAGCTAGTTATAAAGATCATCGTCCGAAGCTCGGTCACAATTCTTTTTGTCTGGAGCTCGTAGTATAAAAGAAGTTGTATTTGAAAATAAAAGTGTGTGATAGTATGGAGAGATGAAAATAAGGGAGTAGAATGAGTTGTGAGTCTGAGCAGAAGTGGAGAAACATTACGAATATGTATCATTAAATCCCTAGTATAAATTCTAAAGGAGAGAGGACCAAAATGGAGAAAAAATGAAATGCTGAGTGGATGCTATGATATAATGTGTAGATACCTATAATTTAGCCTGAACAATTTAAAACACTTAAATTGTGCTAATTATCCCCTTTCCCGCAAATTGACGACATACTGTCAAAAGTGCTCACCTTCTCTCTGATCATCGTTAATTAATTACACTACGCTAATTAATTAAGTTGCTTATCCAACAAATACCCTAATTAATGACCTTTTGTTAATTAATCCCCCCTTTTTATCTAGACTAATTAATTATTATCAATTAATTAGCTTTCCCTTTCATTTAACCAATAAATCAATATTTAATTGATTTATTCCCCTTTCTATAGTCTAATTCATGTTTATATTCCTCTAAAAGCTTCTATAAGTTTGCACATCTATTAATTAAATCATCTTGATTAATTAATAGGCCCCCTTTATCCACATGGGTCACTAAAGGACAAGCTAAACCCTCCTAAAGTTAACTCAACCCTATCTAAACCCCCCTTATCCACAACTAACTCAACATCCCTATTATCCCACATGCAAAGGGATGTAGTGGTTCCTTTATCCATTGGGCTATATAAAGAGCCCTCCTCCTACCTTTACACTTACACCTAAATTCCTTGAGAAGACAAAAGCAAAGCACATAGCAAATAGACTAAAAGCTTTCCTTTGTTATTCTTGAGAATTCACCATTTGAAGAGCTAAGCCTCCTTTCTTGCTTTTTCTAGCCAAGTGCTTGGGTCATATGGGGATAGTCAAAGGGTCTTGTAGCCAAGCTTTGATGAGCTCCCATTCCTAGGTTCTTGGATATCAAAAACAACCAATTTGATTGCCTTGGAGTCTACATAGGTCCATTTTATTTTTGTTATCAATCAAAAGAGTAGAGGTTCTTGACAATTAGCATGTTAGTTTGATTTATGCTTTAAAGTTCTAATGCAATAATGTTATTGTCTAACCTTGTTTAACTCTTATCTTGATGGTGTTTTAGATTTTGATTTAGCTTTGTTAATTAAGACTACTAGGTGTTAGTTTTAATTTCCTTAACTTAGTTGAACAAAACCATGCACACATTTGGCACGCCTGGTGGGACCTAGTCCCTTGGCATTTTAGTTTGAATTCTATTGTTTTGGCTAACTTTTGATATGCACATATAGTAATTAATGTCCATTTTCTTGGGATTTTTGCTAATATTATATGTGTAGGTTCTCGTTCATAGTCATCATTTTAATGGGTTGTTGCCATTTTCAAACTAACTTGCTAAAATTTGAAGTATTGTGAGCTTTTTTGTGTTTTTTGCCATATTTTGGTTGCAGGAGTGGCGTAGGTGCACTAACAGGAGAACATGTACACTTATGCTGGCACAGGCACCTCTCGGGTGGCACAGAAACACTGTTAGAGCCTAAATATCTGTTTGTTGACCTTGGTGCACATGCACTAACCCTGGTGCACATACCCTAACCAGGATGCAGGTGCACTAACCCAAGAAAAGATTCCATTTCGTATTATACCTTCACTATAACATAAAAACCTGTCAGATCGGCACATACACACTAACCCAGGTGCAGGCATCTCTCTGGTAGCGCAGGCACTTTTTCTGGTGGCGCAGATGCTTTGTCAGAAACTATCACTTGTTTTAATCAATTTTGGTGCACACGCACTTATCATGGTACAATTACCTCTCTGGTAGCATAGGTGCTCTATTAGATCCCCACATTTTTGTTTACCTTCGTGGCATACACGCCCTGATCCTAGCGCACCCACCTTTCTTGTGGCATAGGTGCACTGTAAGTCAGAAAATACAGAGTGGCGCATCCACCCTAACCCATGTGCACACACCCAAAACGGGGTGCAAGGTATCTTTCTGTGTTATTAAGATTAAGATGTTAAGGTGCTAACTTTCTTACAGGTTTTATCTAATTAATACTTATTTTTATAGGGTGTGTTTACATGCTTGTGCTAGATTAGGTAAACTTTGCATGCTTGCTTATAATAATAAGATCATGTATGCTCTTCCCTCGCGTCCCTTAGGGTGATTTTGGGAATCAGAAATGATTCTTAGGTCTTTTTGATGCTTTGAAATTGTTAAGAATATCTGAATTGGAATGGGTTAACTTGATGTGTTTGAATTAAAGTGTTTTTCCATTTATCTTCTTGGATTTTGGAAACATCATGTATGCTCTTCTCTTGCATCCTTGGATGATCTTGAGAATCAGAAATGATGTTTACTCTTTTTATGGAAAACTACTAAACTCGTTATGCAGGACCAAAACACACGCTTGTCAAAGAAAGGTGAAATTGAAAAGAAGTCAAAAACTACTAATACAGTTGTCGTACAGGTTGCCAATGGGTGTTCAAGAAAACCACACCTAATTAAACAAGATAAAAAGAACAACATATTCAAAACATTGTATTTCAGGTTTCAGAAAAGAGTACGTCCCTATCCGCTCAATTGGAACATAACCCCTTTGGCATAACTCCTTAAGCTACAACAATGGGGGTGGTTCCAGGAACCCCAAAGTAGTCCACGCAAGAGGGAACCTTGTGGACGAAATGGGAAGTGCTCTGCACTACCTACTTGACTAGTGATTCCTTGTGAGATAGCATTACCGGTTGTCCGTATGGCGACCCCAGGGAGAGCACACGTGGATGCACTAGTTTCCCTTTGTGCTCGAAGGGGGTAAAGTAAAGCCGAGATACTCCCAAGATAGTCAAGACTGTTTGGGTAAATCACGCTCACTTAAGACAACTTTGTAACACCTAGGGTGAGAGAACCACCTAGGAAGATATTCTTTGGCCAGGAGCCCACTTTGACCATTTCAAAACAGTGTTGAGTTGTGAGCCATTTTTCATCACAAAACGTGTGACGCGTTACTTTTGCTTAGTTTTTCACTTGCCTTAAGGCGAGGCAAAACTCTACCGAAGTAAAGCCAACATTTTTCATCCCCATTTTTGATCTACTTCCTTCACATTCTTTTGACACTTTGTTGATCAAAAGAAGGGTGACTACCTTTGTGTTACCAATTGATTGTTTCTGCCACTTTTTTTTCCATTTACACCCATCCATGTTTGCGGCTGGGTAAGTTAAACATCTAAAGTGTGTGGAGGCATATTCATATCATTGGTGGCCTTTGTGATCTTGATACCCATGTCAAGATCGTCATTGTAGTTAGGCATGGTTCATCATCTTGAACTTCGTTAGAAATGTTACCTTGTTTGTATCGTATCACTACAATTTTGGTATTTACGTCTTGTTTCTTGTAAACTTGACCTAAATATCCATATTGTAAGGTTACGCTATACACATTTTAACAAATTCCTAGTTATACTTTAAGATTTTAGTTTGACTCTATTATTACCTTGATTTTGAAGAGTGCTATGTGTTACCACTTGTGCGTGTTATATCAATATCATCTCGATATCAATACCTTACTTTCTCACAAAGTTTGGTTAACATATCTTGGTGACATTGTTGTGTCACTCACAAATTGTATCTGGAACTTTTTGGGATATAGGTGTTAATCAAATTTGAGATTGCTTCTAGCATACCTTATTAGGAGGTCACATTAACTTCTTGTATTTACTTACATCTTGTTCATTCTCTTAAACTTGGCATAAGTGAGGACATCTTGTTAATTATCTTGCTACACCAACTAATTTTTGAAGCACAGTCTAGGAAGTACTTCATTCATTTGATAGGATTAGATACCAAACATTTGTGTCACTGCTGATTTATCACTCTATCACATTGGTATTCTCAAATTGTTACTCATTCATATTCTTGACATTCATATTGCGTTTCACTTAGGTGTGGACACAAATTTTTGAACACATTTTTAACTTACCTTAGTGACACTATTGCAAATCGTGGCTCCCAAAACATGATTAGGACTCAATAAACAAACATACGAGGAACAACAAGCACAAGCTTGGGAAGCCTCAAATAGACAAGGGTCAAACCCTTTTATTGGAAATAATAGAAGACATGGTTGATCATAGTGGTAATGAATTAGAGTCCCCACATGTGGAATTTGAATTTGACCCCACATTATTAGACGAGTTCCTTTTTAGAAACTAGGATAGGGTGCTAGCACGGGTTGTCGAATTGGGGGCCAAAATGCCCACTAAAAATGAAACAATCCCACCTATGAATAAAATTAATGAGGAGGAGCGACCTCTTATCAACATGGAGGACATTTTAACACATAGACATGCTTCTACTTCCAATGTAGGAAATGATAATGTAGTGGGACATAGAATACCCTTTATCAAAGTACCACGTAGAATCAGGTCAGGACACGAGAAAGTTGAAGAACCTCCATAATATGAGGAAGAATAGGAACTTTTGGAAGAAGAGGTCATCATTCAAAAACAAATTAGTAACCTTAGCCAAAAATTACCCTTGCTAACCTCTCATGTGTAAAAGGAAGCAAGAAATAATGTCCAAAAACCAAGGCCTAAGGTCAAAATAAGTGAACTCCATAGGGAAAATCAAGGAGAAGACAATGTGGATTATCATCGTGTATATATCCCAGCTTCTCCTACTAAAGAACAATTGCTCACACAAGAAGTAAAATCCATGAAGGAAACACTCACAAGCCTTCAAGAGAGCAATGTGGGGAGCATTAGAAAGTATCAATATGAAGAACTATGTCCCTATCCTTTTGAAAAAGCTCTGACACTTCAACTTTTCCCTAAAAAAATTGACATGCCAAAATTCAACAAATATAGGGGAAAGGGAGACCCATGAGACCATGTCAAATATTTCTATATGGAATGTCAAGAGGTGTCCTATAGTGATAATTATCTCATACGACTATTTCCCAAGAGTCTAGGAGGTCAAGCCTTGGAGTGGTTTACTTATTTACCTCGGGGGTCTATTTTCACCTAGCCAGAATTGGTAGAAAGGTTTGTGCATCAATTTTCATAAAATATAGAGAGTGCTATCACCATGGTAGATTTATGTGGCACCAAACAATGCCCTAATGAGACTTTTGCAAACTTCCTACAACGGTGGAGAGGGATAACTAGCCACTTCCATTACACTTTCCCTGAAAAACAACTGGTAAGTATTTTTGTGCCCAACCTAAATCCAGACATTTCTTTCCACCTTCAAATGCATTGTGTTCGCACTTTTGAGGAGGTCATTGAAAAAGGGGTTCAAATAGAGAAAGATCTTATTGCCAAAGGAAATATCAAGTCACAATCTAAGGATAATCAAAGTGTTAAGCCTACGTAGAAGCCGAAGGTATTTAACAAAAAAAAATGTGGTGGGAGATAGGATCATTGATTCCAAATGTGTACAAACGGTTCAAACTGGTCAACCTTTTAAACTGACCAAAGGACCTATTAAACCACCACCTACGAGGAGAATGTTCACTCCTCTCAATGAGCCTTTGTCGGTTATATTAAAAAAATTAGATGTGGCTCACATGGTGACATATCCTATGACACAACCATTTGATGACAATGCTCCAAAACCATCATGGTACAAGGAGCATGACTATTGCGAATTACATCATGTCAAGGGACACAAAATAGAAAAATGTTTGCAACTTCATCACTATATCCAAGACCTCATCGACAATGGGGAGATAGAGGTGGACAACCTAGAGAAAACTCAGACACCCAATGAAAAGATGGGGATATATAAAGAGCCATTCCCCAAACATGGTAAATCAGAAGAGTCAAAGCCAAATCGGGGAGATTCATCCCAAAGTTATAAAGCAACGAATTACTTATATACCAAGAAAGGCAACAATCATAATGATTTTCTTATTGGATGTATTCACTCTCCTAATGACCATGTGAACACCATTCGAATCAAGGGAAAGGATTGCGCCACGGTAACAAGGCGTGCCCACCTTGTGATTCCTGAACCTTCTCCATCAACCCCACAAAATGGTAGGTACAACCTCTTAGAGAAACTTGAGAAAATGTTTGCCAAGATTTCAATCTTGGATCTTCTTAAGATATCAAATGTACACAAAGAAATTTTGTACAAAACTCTTCAGGGGTCATTAGTGCCACTGGAGGTAGATCCTACACATCTTCAAGCCATAGTAGTAAAAACTGTACCAATTGAACACATTTCCTTCAATCATAGGGAGATCCCTATTGAAAATCCAATGCATAATCTCCCTTTGTATATTGAGGTAGTCGTTACCCGCAGAAAGATCAAACGGGTGTTTGTGGACAACGGATCAGGGTTGGACATCTGCACGCTAAATTTGGTTAAGCAACTGGGACATACTGAAGCTAACCTGGAGTCAAACATCATCACTATCACCACTAACAACAACGTGGAAAGGGAGTTAGCAGGTATAATCATGTTTCCCATGGAAGTTGGTCCCACTTGTCATCAAACAAAGCTCGATGTTCTGGACTTGGAACTTCCGTATAATATGATTCTAGGCCAACCATGGATTTATGCCATATAGGCCATGCCATCAACATTCCATCAATTCATTAAGCTGAAGCACAAGGCACATACGGGCATAATACAAGGGGATTCAGATCCCTTCACTCACTACAAAGCTCTTAATAGTTTTACACGTAAGGGTACATATGCATGTCCCTTAACCGATATAATTGTCCCTCTCCAATCTGAAGCAGTGGAGTCTCAGGTAGATTCAGATTCTCTCAGTTCTGATGCCCATGGTGCCTCTACATCAACCTATCCTTTTGCTTCATGGGAGATGGAGGTTCTAGAATACGGTTATGGATAATATAATGTGCAACAAGCCCTCCTAGTTTCAGACCTTCATTGTCACCTAAGACTAGAGGTTGACCCAACTATCACTTCAGAAGACCTAGAAATGAGAAAACTATTGGGTCATTCTTACCTGGAGGCTTGCTGGCTGAAAAAAATTGTTAGATCCACCTACAACTTGGGTGCCAGAGGATACTTAGCCAAATTGTTATCAAACCCCTGAATACAAGAAATCTAGTAAAATTATGTACTACATGGGCTACAAGGGCCTAGGATGCGGAAGGAATGAGCAAGGACATCGAGAACCAGTGCCTCTCCTGCATTTTAAAATAGAAATATACAACATTGGAATTTGTTCTTATGGAGCACACCCCAATGATCAAGATGCTGATTGATCTGAATGAAGGGATAGCTCTGACTACTTGGAGAGCGATACAGATTCCCATTGTAGCCAATATGAGGATCTTTCCTCCACTAACCTATTCATGAATACCGTTGTCCTAACCATAACCCCTATGGAACCTAAACTTGACCTTGTTTACCCTTCCCTTGTTGAATGGGACCAACAACATAATATGTCAATTGATCTATTTGAGAATGATGAAGCTATCGTAGAGTTCATGGGCATTAGGGATACAATTCCCATTGTAGACCACAAAAAGGGCTTCTCTATTGAATTGGATACATACACCTACTTTGGGGAGGAGGCTGAGCTTCATGGTCACAAAAATTAAGAAAAAGTGAGGGCAAGAGTTCCAAAGCAAAGCCTTGGAAAAAATCAAAGTCCAAGTCATACAGTGAAAACCTCCTTGAGGCACTGGATGAAAAACAGGTGCAAAAATCAAAGGACAATAAAAATGACCACACCAAGAATGAAAATATCGTGGAGACATCTTTGGATGAATATCTCAACCTTACTCCCGATCCTATGCATATGGAGGACCTGTCAAAGTTAATAGTAGAGGAAACTATTGATGTAAACATTGGCACAAAAGATGACCCAAAAATAGTCAAATTAGGAGCATCACTCTCGACATGGGAATAGAAAACATTCACCATGTGACTATGAGAGTTTACAAATGTATTCGCATGGTCCTATAAGGATATGTTAGGATTAGATCCAACTTTGGTCGTGCACAACTTAGTTGTACATGCAGACGCTAAGCCTATTAAGCAGAAGCTCAGAAAGATGCACCCAAGGGTAGCCCTACTAGTTAAAGAAGAATTAGAAAGATTGCTTGTGGTAGGATTCATTCGGCCTATTTATTAATCTAAATGGATATCCAAAATCGTTCGTGTCCAGAAAAATCCTGTGGGTATCAAAATCTGTACAGATTTTAGAGACATTAATAAGGCTTTCCCTAAGGATGATTTTCCACTGCCAAATATTGATATGATTGTGGATTCAATAGCAGGATATGAGATGCTATCTCTTACGGATGGCTTTTCAGGATACAACCAAATCAAGATAACTGATGAAGATCAGCACAAGGAAACTTTTACAACTCCTTGGGGTACCTTTTGTTATCAGGTAATGCCATTTGGTCTAAAAAATGTAGGAGCTACTTATCAGAGGGAAATGACGATAATTTTCCATGATATGATTCATGATATCATGGAAGGCTATGTGGATGACATCCTCAGAAATTCTAAGACAAGAGAGGATCACCCTATTATTTTGTAGCGTATCTTTGAGCACCTACGGGAGTACAAGGTTTGACTGAACCCAAAGAAGTGTGTATTCGGCATGCTATCAGGAAAATTTTTGGGTTTCATTGTATCAAGAAAAGGAATTGAGGTAGACCCTGCTAAAGTGTCTGTTATTACTGAAATGCCTCTTCTT
Source organism: Taxus chinensis (assembly GCA_019776745.2). Classification (NCBI taxonomy): domain Eukaryota; kingdom Viridiplantae; phylum Streptophyta; class Pinopsida; order Cupressales; family Taxaceae; genus Taxus; species Taxus chinensis. The sequence goes on along the minus strand of CM034152.1, from coordinate 180,987,247 downwards.
AATAACATTAAGCAACTGCATAGCTTGGAGGGAAAAATATAGGCTATTCACCGATTTATCTCCCAGCTTGCCGATAAGTGCCATTCATTCACTCACCTGCTTAAAAAGGACGTTGCCTTCATCTGGGGACCAGAGAAACAACAGGCCTTCACCTTGCTTAAACAATACTTGGCCAATCTTCCTATCCTCATGCCTCCAACTCTTGGTGAGCCACTCTTGATTTATATCTCTGATACTTAATTTTCTATTGGTGCATTGCTTTCCCAATACGACCTTGGTCACAAAGAAAAAGTGGTGTACTACCTTAGTTGCACTCTCATCGCTTATGAGCTTAACTATCCCCAAATTGAAAAGGCTTGTTTGGCTGTAGTTTTTACCTTTCAAAAAATTCACCATTATCTATTGAATACCAAAACCAAGCTTATATCCAAAGTTGACCCACTCAAGTACTTGTTGTCTAAACCCTCCCTCACAGGTAGAATGGCTAATTGGATCATTCTACTAAGTGAATTTGACATAGAGTTTGTGCATCAGAAGTCGGTTAAGGGACAAGTACTCGCTGATCAATTAGCAGAGGCACTTTTGCAAGGCACTGAACCTTTGAATTTGGATCTACCAGATGCCTCATTACTATACATTGAAGAATCTGTCGTGTGATAGATACACTTTGAAGGGTCTTTTACTTTTCATGGTTCAGGGGCAGGTGTGGTCCTCATTACTCCTTCTAGCGACCCCATACCTCATGATTTTTGCCTGGGTTTTCCTTAAATGAACAATATCATAGAGTATGAGGCACTTATCACATGGATGAAGCTAGCCACCAAATGGGACATCCACCATGTCAAGGTTGTGGGTGATTCTTAGTTAATTATCAAGCAAGTTAATGATGAATATAAGGTTAAGGATGAAAAAATCATACCTTACAAGAAGCTAGTAGAAACTCTAAAAGAGTATTTTGTGCGCATCACATTTGAATAAATTCCAAGAGCACAAAATAGATCTGCAGATGCTATGGAAACAATGGGTTCTATGCTCCGTATTCCACCAGGAAATAATGACATGCAATTCTTTGTGGAAAATTTATGCTAACTTGCATACAACATGCCAAAATCCTGTCTGGCTTATGATGTTGTTGGTCCCAATCCCCTGTGGTATGAGCCCATATTTACCTATCTCAAAGACAACACGTTTCCTCCTAAAATATCCTATTCTAAGAAACAAATCCTAATTCACCAAATAGCCCGTTATACCCTTTTAGGAGGTATGCTTTATCATCGTGGCTACGATGGGAATCTGTTACATTGTCTCAATATGATAGAGTCGGTCTAAGAAATCAAAGAAGTACATGAAGGGGTGTGTGGAGCACATACTAATGGAATGGTTTTGGCCAATAAATTGTTAAGAGTAGGCTACTATTGGCCTACCATAGAAACCGACTATTGCAACTATGTCAGAAAGTGTGTACTTTGTCAGAAGTATGGAAATTTTATCCATGCTCCATCACAGCCGTTGTAACCCATCTCCACCCCGTGGCCATTTTCTAAATGGGGACTTGATTTGAAAGGGAATCTTACCCATACTTCATCTAATGGTCATAACCACATCATCACAGCTACTGAATACTTTATGAACTGTGTGGAGGCTGTCCCTTTAAGTTATGTAATAGGAGCTCAGATTTCCAAATTCATCATGAATCATATCATTTGCCAGTATGGAATTCTGGCAGCCATTTTTACTAATAATGGAAAGTCATTCAATCATAAAATGGTAAAAGGTCTCTATCATCGGTTCCAAATCAGGTTAAAATGGTCTACACCATATTATCCCCAAGGTGATGGACAAGCCAAAGCCACGAATAAGACTTTGGTGTGAATAATGGAGAAAATGGAAAGTAAGACAGGCCGTAATTGGAATTTACAAATCCAGCTAGCTCTTTGGGCTTACAGGACATACATTTTTACTCCTACCGGTGCGATGCCATATTCTCTGGTATATAGGACAAAATCTATCATCCCATTCAAAATTGAACTTTCTTCCCTAAGAATCTTTCTTAGGGATTATCTGGATAAAGATGAAGATTACTGGGTGGCTAGACTGGCTGAGTTAGAGCTCCTAGACGAAATGCATCCACACCCTTAGTCCCCTCAAAGTGTATCAGAACAAAGTCTCCAGAAACTACAACAAAAGAATTATACCTCGCCATTTTAAGGTTGGTGATTTGGTCATGAAGGAGAATGAATTCAACACAAGGGCCGAACGAGAAAAGAAAGGAAAGTTTGAACTACATTGGTTAGGACCTTATGTTATAGTGGCCAAGTATGACACAAGAGCATACAAAATCACCCACCCCAATGGTGATGAGCTCCATGGGCCCATGAATCGCATGCACCTAAAGCGGTTCTATGCTTAAACATGGCGCAAAATTAGAAAAAGCAAAAAAATCAAAAACATGGTAAAATAATCAAAATACAAAAAAATAAAAAAAAAGAGAAAAGGGAAAAGAGAAAATAGGTCATCCACAATTGAAAACCACACAATTGTGGCACTTTGGATAGGTCCTTCGTTGAAAACCGATTTCCAGCGCCTTTGGAGGATTCGTTGTTCACAAGCATCTTACATCTGGGGGTACTTTTACTTAGCTTAGGGCTGATTCCACATTTGCCTCCGAGATTCCCTGTGAGCCCAATATTGCCAAGCCTTGATCCAGATTTGTCTCCTTTATTCGTCTGTGAAGGGCATGGTATTTTTCTATTCCCCATCTTACGCTAGGGGCATTTCTGCGACTTCACCTTCCTGTTTATAAGCACGTGGCATTTTCCCTTGTATATTCACCGTCTAACGCTGGAGGCATCCATGCTTTCTTGGTTACCTGTGCATAGCTCTGGAAAAATGTTAGAAAAACAAAAAAAACATTCAAAATATATCAAAAACCCTAAACAATAGAAAATTGTTTCAGAAAAACACAAAAACAATAACAATTTGTCTTACAACACAAATCTTACAAAAACATTTACTTTAAGTTCAATTGCATTTTTCTTGTTTCTTACTGTGCTTGTTTGCTTGTATAGTTTTTTTGATGTTTGTGTGTTTGTTTTGTCTGTTGCTTGGGCATGCTTTGTTAAGATTCATATTTTCTTGATTAGATTAGATTTATTCTTTCTTGTGCATATTAAAGTGTGTTTTTGCATGCTAATGAGTCACGATACATTGTTATATTAGTTCATTATGTTCTTTTGTTAGTATTTTATTGTGTTTGAGTGTCGCATGTGCATCATTTTGTTATCACATCATCATGATCCCATTAATATCATCACATCTAACATCATCTATATATCATATATCAAGAAAAAGCTAAGTATACATCATACATGAATGTTAAGCTAATCATCACATATCGTATCATCAAATGGGGGCAAGAGGGATTGAAAATATCACAATCTATCCCCCCCACACCAATATCATCATATCATCCCGTCCACTAAGTCTGACACATCACATGAGCAAATACATTTAATATAGTCTACAAGATCTATCATCTAGAAATCAAAACACATGGAGTACCTCAAAAAATCAGGATACATATGCATGTGAAATCAAATCAGGATACATCACAAACACATATATCTATCCTTGAACTCCATCAAGAAATAAAAAATAAATGTCTAACATCTCATACGTGCATGTCATGTCAAAATAATGTCCATATGTATATACATCATGTGTGGTATATCTGTATCAAAAATGGCTATACATCGTTGCTATACATAAAAAATGCCTTCATCAGAGGTGTACAAAAGAGATGATATACATCAAATAACCAAATACAAAAGACTTCATTAGAGGCATGTGTCAAAACCGCTATACAAATAAATAATGGTGTACATAAAGCACAATCTACTCATATCCTTCATCAAGAGGCATATCTAAAAATACAATCATAAAGGCTAACTCGAGCCCTCTGATGGGGTGGCTGGTCTGTGTTGTGGTGGTGGCATGGCATGAGCATCAATAGATCTCACTGGCCATGGCTACTCTATTGAGGTCTGAGGTCTCTCAGATCTAGTCCCTCTACTCGACTACTGGCTATAAGAAGGTGCTCGTAACTCAGCCGACACTACCTTAAAATACAACGATCTGTAGTAGGATGCTCTACCCTCTACTGTAGCTAGGTATCTTTGTGTCTGGGTAGTCACCACTATACCATCTATGCGTCAGAAAGATGCTATCTCTACTGAGGCTCGGGTAAGCTCAGCTTGTCCCACTACACGCTCTGCTCTCAGTCTATCTCACTATAGTATCACGGGATACATATGGGCTTGTGTCTGCTGATATAGGCATGTCACCTGAGCCATCTGTGAGGCCATCTATCATATCTACTGAAAATAAAGAGCACTATCATCTCCCTGGCTAGCCTGGGCCCGAGCCTGGTCTCTCTCTGCTAGAGCTTGTTGTAATTGCTACTATAAGGTGGCTGTCTGTGCCACTAGCTGTGCCACCGGGGCTTGTCCATGTACCATCCTAGAAGACTGTCTCTGCTCTAGTACTCTAGGCCTAGGAAGCTGTGTAGGTGCCTTTCCTAGTCCCTGTGGCCTCAGTCCCTACACCTGTGCGGAACCCTACTCATCGTGTGGTAACCCATCAAATGGATCCTCTGGGTCATGGGCTATTACACCCTCTCTCATATCACCACCATGCCAAATATCTCTCAGTGGTCGAGTGTCTACTACCCAGGCCTCCTCTAGGATAGTCAGGCATTGGGGTAAAATAGTAGCGTACCAAAATCCAGTAATCTGCAGTAGTGCCTGGATCTCTAACCTATCGTACTGGGTCCCATACCTGTGGAACCACCTGTAAGAAATTAGACTTGGCTCAGGTCACTTGTAAGTGCGGCCCCATGGTATGCCTCTCTGAGTCTCGATAGGCATACTACATGTCAGGCTATGGAACCCCCTATACCATGCCTAGCTGTCGCTAGCATCTATCTACCCTGTATAGCTTAATGATGTAATTGTGACTGCCAAGAAGGAAATGCTCCACTTTACAGATGATGAGCTCTACTATATCCTCTAGCCATTGTATCTACCTGTAGGGTCTCCATATGATATCCCTATCTAGAAACTCATCGAACTCTCGCTGATACCTATATAAACTACCTAGGTGACCTTGTACGTCACCACCTACTGGCACCCATGCCATATAAGATGGCTCCTCTGGAGCTCGAACATGTAGAGTGCCTACAGGGCACCTGATGGCTATGTGGTCCCATGACCAAATCTACAGCAGTGAGGTAGGCCCCACCATCTTTTGAAGGTGGTAGGTAATAAGATGTAGGTCCCAGTAAAGGTTTGCTAGTATACAATGTCCCCAACAATAACGCTAGCCACTAAAGATCCCCTGTACTAGTGTTATCAGCCCTCTCAGAAAAGATGTCCCAGTTTTATCAGTGAGTAAAAACCCACTGATAAGTGCCATAACGTATAAGGGCCCTTGGTGCAATGCCGGGTCAGCAATACACTCATGAAATGTAACAGTCATACCGTCATGTGGTATGTCATCTCTGATCAAACAAGTCACTAATAGTTGCCCTATTATTTTCCCAAGGTCGGAAGTATACTCGATCAATGAACCTAGGATGGGCACATGTAGAATCTGCCATACATGTCCTCTAAAGTCACGGTCATCTCCCCAGTGGGGAGGTCCTAAAGCACTGGCTCTCACTATGCCACCGCTCCGCCAATGTAGTAAGCAGTCCATGATCCAGTGATAATCAAAGGGCATCTGAGACACGGGGCCCAGGCCCATTGCCTCTAGGAGAATGACTACCACACACGGGTCTCATCGATGCATACTCCCCTCCATCTCGGCAATACGTGAATGACGCTCCCACATCTGAAGTATTGGAAAACATCTCTACAAAATCATTTCATTCGTCAGTTACTAACATTTCCTCTAAATTCTACTTATCCTTTTTAGGGTTAACTCAAAGATCCTAAATTTTCTTCTAAGTGCCATCATTTTTGGTATTTTCCTATCTATTCTCCATCTTCCTAGTGCGCTTGTGTACCCTTTGGGGTGTGTGCACCACCCTTTCAGCACATGCGTGTGCACACAAATTCCTAAGGGCACTTGCACCATCATTTGGGTACCTACGCATGCGCGCATGCGTGAACCTTTTGTTTGTGCGCTAAGGTGAAGTGTGTGTGCGGATGCGTACATGTGTAGCGTGTATGTGTGCATGCGGGTGTGTGATGTGTGTGCCTACATGTGTGTACATTTGCACTAGGACACCTATGCCACCATTTGGGTTCCTACGCCACCTTTTGTGCACCTGCGCCTACGCACCGGTGAGACCTCTAACCCTAATTCCTACTTCTAGGGCATTAATTGCAAAATTGATAAAGAGGATTCACATACTCACAAATACATCATCATCAACATGCCGCTGATACCCTCAGAATGTGTCTTCCCATCTCAATCGGTCTCATGCTATCACCATCGTCCTCGTTGTTGTTAGAGCCTCGCAGTAAAAACTCACCAGTGGTCGGTAACAAATGAATTGGTCACGGTGATTTACCCCCCCAGGTGGGGTATATCAGGTTGTTTTTCACCGAACGTGATGCATGGAGGCTTGTTTTGACTGACGTTTTCTCCTCTTATCGTCATTGAATAATTATTTTAATTTAATAATTATTTTTCTTTTATTTTTCACCGTGTTGGGGCATTTTTTTCCATTTAGTACTCCTTTCTTCTCACTAGGACAATTTTTATTTCTCCTAGGTGATTTTTCTTCTTCTCCACACTCTCATAAAATAATTATTTTATTTATTTTTCCACTATACAGGGACACTATTTGTCACCTGTTGCTTCTTTCTTCCCCCAAGGCATTTTCTTTTACATCTAGGCACTTCTTTTTATCTCTTCTATTTTCTTCTAGTGTCCACTGCATTTTAGAAAATAGAAAACAAAGTAATATATATATATATATATATATATATATATATATATATACATACATACATACATACATACATATACACACACACACACACACACACATATATCACTTCAAAAAGTCAAAAATAGGGCAATTTTTTTCACAAAATCCCCCCAAAAAAAACCTTCAAAAATAGGTAACTTGCTTATTACGGCTGAAACTTGTGTCTTGCGCTTGGTATTCTTCCCATATCCTACTGGTTTGTTTCACATCTTCACCGATCAAAATGACTTACGGATTGCCGGATTCACAACCATTCACAAAGCTAACTGCTTGCTTCGTTTGTACTCTGGGGCATGTCTTAGTGTTTGGTGCTATTTTGTTGTGCACAAGGCTTTCTACTTGGACCCAGTGTCCATTATCATTTCCCCTTGCATGTATCCTTGCTCGTGGCATCATTTTTAACCCTTGTCATCAATCACGAACATGCGGATATCTTCATCTTGATAACAAAACATTTGTACAACTGTCTTGACCATTGTTGGGTTGGATATGTGCGTTCGTACTTGTTTTCCCTGTTACATAATCTTGTTTCCTTCTCATATTGCATTTAATTTTGTATGTTGCACGGGATTGGTGTTTTCAACAATGGGAAATTGTTCGTAGTATGGATTTTCATGTCATTCTACTTTTTTCGTATGCTTATATTTTTTTATAAGGACCAATGACGTAGATCTTTTGGCAATGTGATGACAGTGAAGTTGCCCCCATACTAAGGCTAGAGGCTAAGTTCTTCTCTCCACTTCTTGATATTCCTTCTACATCACTTTTCTGCTCACCCCTAATCTCCCATTTCCCTAGGGCATTCGGCCCCTCCCCATTCTTCTATCTATTTCTCACCTTTTTCAATCGTCGATCGTCTTCCTTCATCACCCCATCGACACTCGAGGGGGCATCTCTCACTTCTACTAATTTTTCTTCTACCCCTTCAAAATTTTATCCATTTACTATCTTTGAAGTGGCATTTCTTACACCACCCCAAAGAGGGGCAAATGTAGACACCTATAATTTATCTTGAATAATTTAAAACACTTAAATTGTGCTAATTATCCCCTTTCCCGCAAATTCGCGACATACTGTCAAAAGCGTTCATTTTCTCTCCGATCGTCATTAATTAATTACACTACACTAATTAATTAAGTTACTCATCCAACAAATACCCTAATTAACGACCTTCCCTTAATTAATCCCCCCTTTTTATCTAGACTAATTAATTATTATCAATTAATTAGCTTTCCCTTTCATTTAACCTATAAATCAATATTTAATTGATTTAATCCCCTTTCTATAGTCTAAATCATGTTAATATTCCTCTAAAAGCTTTTATAAGCTTGAACATCTATTAATTAAATCATATTGATTAATTAATAGGCCCCCTTTATCCACATGGGTCACTAAAGGACAAGCTAAACCCTCCTAAAGTTAACTCAACCCTATCTAAACCCCCCTTATCCATAACTAACTCAACATCCCTATTATCCCACATGCGCAGGGATGTAATGGTTCCTTTATCCATTGGTCTATATAAAGATTCCTCCTACTTTTACACTTACACCTAAATTCCTTGAGAAGACAAATGCAAAAAACATAGCTAATATACTAAAATATTTCCTTTGTTATTCTTGAGAATTCACCATTTGAAGAGATAAGGCTCCTTTCTTTCTTTTTCTAGCCAAGTGCTTGGGTCATATGGGGATAGTCAAAGGGTCTTGTAGCCAAGCTTTGATGAGCTCCCATTCCTAGGTTCTTGGATATCAAAAACAACCAATTTGATTGCCATGGAGTCTACATAGGTCCATTTGATTTTTGTTATCAATCAAAAGAGTAGAGGTTCTTGAAAATTAGCATGTTAGTTTGATTTATGCTTTAAAGTTATAATGCAATTATAATGTTATTGTCTAACCTTGTTTAACTCTTATCTTGATGGTGTTTTAGATTTTTATTTAGCTTTGTTAGTTAAGACTACTAGGTTTTATTTTTAATTTCCTTAACTTAGTTGAACAAAACCATGCACACATAATGCACTTGCGAGGACAGAAAAAATTGTTATGAGAAGAAGAAAGGAGTGAATAATGAAGATATATCAAGAAGATTTATAAAGAGGAAAGAAGAGAGTGATCTATTAAGCTTAAATACTAAGATAGTGAATTGTTAAGGTAGAGATGTGATGGAGAAGACAATAATTTGACAACAAAGAAGGGAACAACAATGAAAGATATCAGAAGGCAAGATATGTGAAATGCAATAAAAGAAACTAGCAAGTGAGTGAAGTATGAGAAAATAAAATCAAGTGGAGCAATTGTGATGGGGGATGCAAGTGCATAGAGGCGAGTGATTTTTTTGTCTATGGAAAGCAAGTGAAGTGTGAGTAGTGCAAGTGTGTGAAGCCAAGAAGAGAAGTGAAGTGTGAACTGGTGTGAGTGGAGCAAGTGGATGAGAGTGGAATAATAAAGAGAGATAATTCAAAGTAGGACAACAAAGAGGAAGTGGAGAGAGATTTTTGGAACAACAAGAGGGGAGAACATTGTAGAAACTAAATCACACACTTTGGGTATCTATCTAGTCCTGATCACATACCACTATTTATATGATTCCTAAGCGAGAAAAGTACTAATTGACCACTATCTTTGGCCATTTTTGCTTGCTTTGTGTTTTCTCTCTTGGTATTACACTCCTTTCCTAGTATGTCTTTTCATACTTCAAAATTTCTCAATCTAGACACCAGTGCCCAGCTAAGATGCTAGTGCCAGGTGCCCCCATCCTTTATGGGCGCATCGACCTCTTTTTACATTGCTCACATCTTTTGGGTCTTTTCTAGCCGTTT